>JAZHYW010017223.1:0-29165 GCA_037355805.1 Ixodes ricinus
GGTGAACTATCTCCTGTGCGCGGAAGCCTCGCTGCAACCGTACAGCTTGGAGACCGCCGGTGCCAGGACATTCTGTACATCGTGCCGGGTGCCTGTCCGTCCCTACTTGGGCGGGGGTGGATGAAAGGTCTCGGCATTGAGTTGCGTGGGGCAAACGAAATAAACGTGGTGACGTCTGTTCAAGATGTCATCGCTAAGTACTCGAGCGTTTTCAATGATGGCCTAGGAACTTTCAAGGGCGTGGCTGCAAGGATAACTATAAAAGATGACGCCAAACCAAGGTTTTTCAAGCCTCGGCCAGTCCCGTTCGCGATGCTCGACAAGGTTAACGAGGAGCTGCAGCGTATGGAACGGGAGGAGTCCTGCGTACCGTGAGGACGTCGGAATGGGCCGCGCCTATTGTTCCGGTCCTGAAGCGGAGTGGACAGATTCGCATCTGTGGAGATTTCAAGGTGACGGTGAATCCCGTGACTGTGCCTGAGAAGTACCCGATTCCTCGGGTAGAAGACCTGTTTGCCAAGCTGAGTGGGGGCAAGAAGTTCAGCAAGCTGGACTTGAAGGATGCCTACCTACAAGTTGCGCTGGATGAAGAATCCTCAAAATTGGTGACCATCAATACTCCTCGCGGTCTTTACCAATACACGCGCCTGCCATTCGGTGTGACCTCGGCACCATCGATTTTCCAGCGTGAAATGGACAACCTGTTGCAGGACCTCAAGCACGTCGTCGTGTATTTCGACGACATCCTTGTGACTGGCGAGAATGACCAAGATCACCTGCAGAACCTAGAAAAGGTACTAAATCGTCTGCAGGAGGCTGGGCTGAAGCTTAAGCTAGACAAGTGCGCTTTCTTGATTCCCAAGGTTGAATATTTGGGTCATGTCGTCACCTCGGCGGGTTTCCAACCAAACCCGGAGAAAACTGAGGCTGTCCTGAAAGCACCGAGGCCTACGGATGTCAAGGTATTGCAAAGCTATCTGGGACTAGTTAATTTTTACCGGCGGTTCCTGCCAAACTTGTCCAGTGTGCTGCAACCGTTGAATCGCCTCCTGGCAGCAAAGACGCCATGGTCTTGGGGTGCTGAGCAAGAAGAAGCTTTCCGTAAGAGCAAGGAGCTGCTGCTCTCTGCCGCGGTGCTGGTGCATTATGACACAAAGAAAGCCGTTGTGCTGATCTGTGATGCATCACCGTACGGAGTTGGGGCTGTGCTAGCTCATCGTGAAAATTCAGGCGCTGAGCGGCCGATTGCGTTTGCTTCTCGAACTCTCTCACCAGCTGAGCGCAACTACAGCCAGCTCGATAAGGAAGCTCTGGCCCTCATCTTTGGCGTGACCAAATTTCGGCAATACCTCTGGGGACGTGACTTTGAAGCTGTCACAGATCACAAGCCTTTGCTGGGACTGCTTGCTGCGGACAAGCCTGTGGCCGAGACCTGTTCACCGCGTGTCCTGCGTTGGGCGCTGATGCTGTCTGCATACCGCTACAAGCTGCTATACAGGCCTGGTACAAGCATAGCGAACGCAGACGCCCTCAGCCGTTTGCCACTGCCTGTCCCTGCGCACCCCATCGAGCGGCCAGCCGAGGTGCTCATGCTTGAGAACGCCTATCCCAAGGTGTTACTTGCGTCTGTTGTGGCCGAGGCTACATCAAAGGACCCGACCTTGGCGAGGCTTCGAGATGCGTTGTGGTCTGGAGCTGAGCTGCACGACCCAGAGTTGAGACCGTACGCAGGCCGAGCAACTCAGCTGAGTGTACAAGAAAGTTGCATACTCATGGGGTCGAGGGTAATCATTCCCGGAGTCTTGCAACCAGATGTGCTGCGACTCCTGCATGAAGGCCACCCAGGAATCGCTAAAATGAAGGCCGTGGCACGTAGTCATGTCTGGTGGACATCTTTGGACGATGATATTACTGCGACAGTACGAGGATGCCGTGTATGCCAAGAGAACCAACGTGTTGCGCGGCCAGTACCAATGATGCCATGGCCGTTCCCAGAGAAGCCTTGGTCTCGGCTGCATATCGACTTCGCAGGACCACTTAACAACCGGTACTTACTTATCGTGGTCGATGCCTACTCGAAGTGGATCGAGGTCGTTCCACTGTCTACGCCGTCAGCAGAAGCAACAATTCCTTGCTTACGACTCATGTTCGCAAGCCACGGGCTGCCGGACCTTATCGTATCCGACAACGGGCCAGCATTTGTCAGCGGCACTTTTAAGAACTTCCTACAAAAGAATGGCATAAGGCACGTTCTAACACCGCCCTATCACCCAGCATCGAATGGAGCTGCGGAGCGTGCAGTCCAGATCATTAAGTCCAAGTTGAAGAAAGCCGCTAGCGGTAGCTTCACCTGTCAGCTGGCCCGCATCATGTTGAACTACAGGACAACACCGCACGAGACAACAGGATGTACACCAGCAGAACTGCTTATGGGACGCAGGTTGAAGACAGCGCTGACGTTGCTGCATCCAGACATGAGGTCATCAGTGTCAGAAAGGCAGCTTAGGCAGAAGATGGCGCATGACAAGAGCGCTCGGCTGGTACCACCTGCCCAGATAGGAGATGCAGTTTATGCGCGCAACTTTCGTCCGGGTCCGCCATGGGTCCCGGCAACGGTGATCGAGACGCCGAGCGACCAGATTATAGACGTGACACTACCAGATGGCCGGTGTTGGAGGCGTCACCAAGAACACCTGCGTCCGGATCTCGCTGAAGTCACTGGAACGCCAGATCAACAGGAATGCGAATATCCTGATCTTGCTCTAACCGCAGCATCAACAGAAGCAGCACATCAGGCCACTTCCCCTGTCGAGGCTGCACCGCTTCAAGGGTCTCCTGTGGTGGACTCACAGCCTGCCTTGGCCGCTCCTGCCCAAGCTACATCCCAAGGCATGGCTACCCCTAGCACCCCACTACCAAGGAGGAGCACAAGACTAAAAAAACCGGTGGTGCGCTTCTCACCGTGAACATCGGCAGAACATCAGCTGGTGTGTGCAGAGGGGGGAGGAGTGTGACAGTGTCTAGGTGGCGCTTGGGCGCAGCCATAATTATCATCATGATTATCGGCCGTCGCACACACCCGACGGCCGATAATGCTAAAATGTTAGAAGCGCGAGCCCAGCGCGTTTAGCGTGCCGGCCCCTCACGCGCTCTCTGCAGAAGCAGGAACGATTTGGCCCGCGTTCGTCGAACACTGCCTCCGCGTCACACTGGACTGCTGGTCGTCTCGATAAACCTCGGTTCATGTACTCGGCAAACATTACAGTGTCCATGGCTGGTAACGTAGAACAGCAGTCACATGGTAAAGCTTCCTCTCATCGTCATCTTGCGGGGAAACATCCATTGAAGTCACACAAATCAGCACTACAGAGCGCTCAAGGCCGCCGAAAACCCCAGGTTTGAACACGCTGCACGCTACGCGAAGCGAGTCGCTGAGAAAGTGTCTCACAAAGTATTTATTTGGCCAGCTGTGCATCGGCTCCTAACTCCTAGAACCTGCAAGGCTACTTGCTGGATAACGATGAGATGGAAACAAGCGCGGCAGCTTTAAATATGCTTAGCCAAGAGCTGCGTAATCAGCTCCATGAACAGCCGAACGAGGCACGACACGCCATCTCATCATTGTCAAAAATTGCATTAATTTACGTGGAAAATTAAAATCTCACATATCCTGTTTGTCGACACTGCATCCAGCGTACCGCTCTCGTGCAGCTGTGAAAATGTTTCCGGAAGAATATAGAAGATACGCGGATGTAAGTTGTCCCGTTTTTTTGGCCTTGCGTTGACGGCGCAGTTCTCATGCTGAAACGGGAAATGTCTCTTATAAAACCATACCTGTGATTTTGCTGAGGAGCATCAGTTCCCGTGTATGACTACGACCAATAAGAATATTACTAAGAAAATTCGAGTATTAAGGGAGACTCAACCGCTATTTATTTGTACCCTTTTCCTCATATATGGCGCATAATTTTTCCGGAACAAACGAGTTGCATGCTCGCCGCTGCGCATGCAGGTCCGGCACTCGACGTGGGCTCGGGCCACGGGCTGTTCGCCGCCGATCTCGAGCTAGATCTTCTTCGCTCTGCGCCCGCCGCTGCAGGAAGCGGCCAACAAGCGGTGCGAGATACGAGCCAGTACATGCGTAGATTACAGTGGCTTACAAAACGTAGAATATAGCTCTGATTATCGAATGGATTCGAAATTCCGTCCACGTACGATATTATCTAAAGCACAAGGTGCGGCGACGCGGCCGTTTGGACCACCACATTTAACACGCAAACGTTATTTTGCAAAAAAAAATAAAATAAATAAAAAATAGAATAAAAAAGGTTTATTTTTAGAGCTTAATTTAAATCTAGAAAATAAATAAGGTGGCAGTTTTGCACTCCCTTTGTCCTATATCGGCCTGCTCTTCTTCTGAATACTGATTTGCAAACCCGCTCCCAAGATGTGTGGAGTAAAGCCGATCTATCCGGGGAAAAGTGGCGCCAACCATTTTTGTGGGAAATACTCATGACACGTACCGCGCGCCACTTCCAGGGAAGAACAAGAGCCACTATACTCCGTTTCACCTTATGTTGTACCGCAGCGAAGGCTAGAAGCGCCAGCTCATAGCGGTGGCACACTCTAAGAAAAAGGGTGTAGTCGGGTAGACGTTATGCTTGTTTTAGGCCAATCGGGTCTCCGGGTAGGATCACGTGACTACAGTCTCCAAACTAGAGATAATGGCAGAGCACAGCACCTGCCTGAAGGCCAAGGACACGGGTAGCATCCACGGCACTATTAACTTTTGGTCGAACTTTCAAGAGGATATAAGTGACAAATCCTGTTGTTGTGTTCATTGTTGGGTTGCCCCTGAAGATAAGCCTTTGCGAGGGGCCCCCTTTTGGCCTTGAAGGAGCTGCTATTTTCGTTTTCTGTTTTCTCCCTAAGCTGAAAGCATGGAAGAAGGTGCGTTAGTTGCCGAACCATTGAACCGGAGGATTTTTCATCAGTCGACTCCGCTGGCTGGGCGGGGTGACGGCAGGAACGTGATCATGTGGTAAATGTTTCACGGATGTAGCTTTTCCCGACCTCGGAATGCCTGCTTCTTGGCTTAGTTTCTTGTGTACTGTGCTGCGAACAGCGGGGCCGCCGTAGATTCGTCCGCGACAACGTATTTTAGTGTACCAAGAGTTCCAGTGTTTGAAAAGTCCACGCAACAAGCGATTCTTCAAAAAAGCCGAAGGAATTCATGTGATGCGTTTTGTGTTCGGTTCGGCAAATTACTGCTTCTGCCACATCGTGTTGAACCTTCACGGACCCCTTTCCTCTCGTGTTTGTGTTTTGCTGCAGTGCCTGGTTCGATATATATTTCGGATCACATATTTTGAGTCCGTATTTTCATCGTAAGTGCTCTGCAACCTACTCCTTTCGCAACTATTGACCGTTCCGTTCCGGATTACCTCTAGAATTAGGCAATGTCTATTTTCTAGCAGCCGGGAGAATAATTTCCCCGCAATTCTATCGGCAGTCACCTGCCATTTGCTGTCTACAATCATATTACAACTGCAGGTAGAATACTAGCTTCCTTAAAGGGGCGATCTAACAATTTTTGTACTTTGCGCAAATACCGCTTATAACGGATCCCTGACGTTAATGACCTATGAAACACGCGTTCGTTTTTCACCCCGCGCAATAGAAGTCCCAGAAAAAAATTAAAGAAAAACGAGCAGCGTTCACCCCCTCAACTCGCAGCCAGAACAAGCGGCCACGTGACCTGGAATTGATTATATGCCGCCAATGTTGATCATAGCCACGCGCTGGTGTTGGCAAAGCACAGGACACGCGCTGAGTTCCAGACATTGTTATGGCTCGGCTATTGTCGTCGTTGCAGCGATTGGACACGGGCCACTATCCGAATGCTTCTCGAGCTAGTAATTATCACGAGCCCAAATCGAGTGCCCACGCAATGCTCGGGTCCAATCTATGAACCGCATTCAAATATCGTCACTGGGGAGTACTGCGATCCCCACGTTACGTCATCAAATTTTGCAAAGGAGAGATTGAATGAAAATGATCGCTTTTGTCCTTGAAATTACACCGCAACAAAGGAGTTTCTTGGCCAGTGGCGTTGCGTGCGAGTATCCTTGAGTCCCACCAGTGCCAGTAAGCTCGTGTAAAGTGAAAAACATTCCAACTGAATATCGTTGCACAGCTCCTTTAATCTCCTGGTGTTCTGTTTAAACACGTTTCGTTGATACGCGTTCTGTGGACACGTTTCATCGACACTAACGTTTCATCATCACTCGTTACGCAAAATGCACGTTTAGGGACGCTTCGTCACGCGTGTATCTCTGAAAACGCGTGCTCACCGACTCAGCCCACCCGTCCGTTCACGCCGCATCATGGCGACAGTCTGCGGCGGCTCATTACTGAAAATGTTAACCAACCGGTCCCCCGTACACGTCACTTTGCGGGTACAGCTGTCGATCGAGCGTCGTTCGATGAATGAATGGCGACTGCTGGTGGAATTTCATGGAAATATTTCTGCCGGCTGCTTGGAGAATAGACACTGCTTGAGACTTTCTCCGTTTCTTGTTTGCTTAGTAATATTCTCAGTTGTGTAACAGGTTCTTCATACCTCTTCACATATCACGGATTGCTTGCAAGTTTGTACTTGTTTACGAAATAATCTGTCTAATAAACTTTTATGAGATTTGAAAACAATCCCGTTTGTCCGTTTACCTGCCTTTTTGCTATCACCGGGGCGCATACATTTTAAATGGTTTCCTTGATGTCTTAAATAGGTTTATGGAGTTAGTTATGAAGCGGGTGCATAAAGTGGTGTGACCATGCACCTTTGAATCCGGTGCATTTGGTGTTCTCTTCGAATTCAGAGGGTGTAGAAAGAGGTGCAACCGTACAGCAATGAACGGGGTACTCCTCTGCTCCCTTCAAGAGCATGTAGGTGATAGGGGAGGTAATGGCACACTATTGAGCGGGGTGCATCTGTGTTCCCTCTGAGTGAGGCAGGTTTATGAAGCGGTGCAATGGTACACCTTCGAACGGGGGTGCACTCTGTGTTTCTTCTTCATTTCATTGGGTGTAGAAAGAGGTGTAAGCCGCACACCATTGGAATGGGGTGCAGCTGTGTTCCCTTCGTGTGAAATTTCTGTAGAAAAAGCTGTGCATGTGCACGCACACCAGCAGGTGTACACGTATTCCGCATATTTGGGGTGTGGCAACTGTTCCCCCAAAGAGTGTGCTATATGGGACAAGCGCCTAGCACTCCTATGCGGTGTATCCCACGACACCTTTTTTTTAGTGCAGCTGACCTTAAAGCACGAGAGCTTGTGCCGCCGAGATGCGCCCTAGAGCAAGGAGTTCACGCTCGTATCCTTCCATGCGGGTACATCATAAGGTGAAATAGAGTATAGTATCGGCACTCTGTTCGCCAACATTGTTGTAGGCGCCGACATTTTATTTTTATTTATTTATTTAGTAATGCTGCTAATCTCACATGGAGATCATAGCAGGTGGGGTACACGCACAATGAAACACAATACACAAAGTCAACCGTACAGGCACTCACATCCTCCGCCACACAGTAACAGACAGAAAAAAATATTATATACTAAACGCGTGCAAACAAATCAAGAGATCCCTGATCAATTGTCTCTTGGGGAAGCTCGTTCCACTCCACCACAGTCCGTGGAAAAAACGAATATTTAAAGCAATTATTACGAGGCATGAATGGAACTATGGAAAAAACTATGTCTTTGTCTCGTAGAATAGCCCTGTGAAAAAGTTATATAGTCTTGCACATTAATTTTATAATACCGATGAATAATCTGATACCAAAATTTTAATCTGCACACTCGATTTCTTTCAGTGATCGGCTGGAGGCCAGCTCTTTGGGCAAGATTTTGTACTGATGTCCTCCCATATGAATTAAATATGAACCTAGTGGCTTTGTTCTGAATTCTTTCTAGTTTTGTCAAATTTAATTTTGTAAATGGGTCCCATATGACGTTACCGCATTCTAACATAGACCGAATAATAGTCTTATAAGCTAGTAATCTCGTGTCGGAGGTGGAGTATTTTAGAGTTCTTTTCAAAAAGAAGAGTTTACGAAGAGTATTCCGAAGTAACATAATAAATATGCTTATTCTAGCTGAGACGGTTTTGGTGCTTGTGCAGAGTAGACGCAACTGCCGGCCGTCATGATTCAAAAATGCGACTTCCTCAGCATTAAATTCGGTGTTAGGAGGCTCATATAATATTGCTTTGCTCTGTCGCAAACTGTTTAAACATCTGTGGATGACGGAAAAGCGTTTCCTGCGATTTCAGGTAAATCTTCAGATAACTGGCAACAATGATTTTAAGCCACAATATGAACAAGTGTCATTTCCTTGAAGCGTAGCATATATAGTGGCACTATAGAAGAAGATGGCGTCTGAAATCTAGCTCAGTGCTGCTTTGTTCCGCTTTGATATTCCCTAGTGCCACTGAATGAGCTACGCTTCAGGGGAACGACACTTGTCCATATTGTGGCTTAAAATCATGGCTGCCAGTTATCTGAAACTTTATCTGAAATCACAAGAAGCGCTTTTATGTCATCCACAAAGGTTTAAACGCTTCGCCACAGAGCAAAGCAATATTACATGAGCTTCATAACATCGATTTAAATGCCGAGGAAGTCGCACTTTTGAATCATGACGATCGGCAGTTGCGTCTGCTCTGTACAAGCACCATGATGGCGGCGCCCACAGCAATATTGGGGAACAGAGTGCCGACCCTAAGCATAGCCCAATTAGTGCGGAGGTCCACACTTCTGCACGGCGAGGTCCACACTTCTGCTCGTCCAGAGGTGTGGACCTCGCCGACGAGGTCAACACTTCTGCGCGTCAAGTTAAAAGCAACAGAAGCAACCATTTCCCACCCGTTAACTGTACCAATGAGTTCTCTGTCCAAGCAAGTGGCGCGGCTTTACTAATCGTCCATAATCGAGCGCCAAGTGCACAGCAACTGACAAGAATGGCAACGGGTATGGCAAGAAGGGACACTTTCTGTCTGTCTGCCTGTCAGCGTGAAAAAACCACTCAAATACTCAAAGCCATGTTGCACTCGAGTTATCCTCGTAAATTCCATAAGCTTGAAGGCGCTGCCGGCAAGTGCAGACTACATTCATTTGATAAAATTCACGCTTACAAGTAGCGCCAACTAGCGCCAACCATTGTTGTGGAAACGCGCAAGACACGCTTGCGAGGAGCGGGCGCGTCCGCTGCCATTCGCTTCGAAGTGACGGTCATTTCAGTACTGCGCCGATAACTGCTTCCAAGGGCCGCTCGAGACACGGGAATCGTGCACTGGCGCATTTGACGCCATTTGCAAGACAAATGCAAACATATCGAAAGGCTTTAGTCCAGACAAATAAAGAGGGACCGGTGGCCAAGTGCAATAAAGAAAAAAAAGGATCGGTGGCCGAGTGGGCTGGAGCACACCAGCTCGGAGCACGTGGAGCGAAAGCTCGAGCTGTATAACCCAGGGATCCTGGGTTCAATCCCCACCCCTGCCCGTTCTCGATCTGGATGAGCATCGTACCGGCGCGCGGTCATGTATCACTACTGCGTGATGCACGTTAAAAACCTCAGGCTAGCGGTTGTACTGCACTGGCTGAATTGCTCATCTACAGTAGGGAGACAAGTCGCCCGTTGACGCAGAGTATGTTCTCCCATACGAGAATGGTCTATGGTCGTCTATGGAAAATGTTATGGCAGAGCTATCACTCCCTATGGCTCTCTATGGTCGACCATAGAAATCCATAAAGACAGCTACAGCCAGCTATAGAAAAATCTATGTCCCTGTGTCTAAAGACTGGAAACCAATCAATTTTCTTTACCCGCCTATAGAAAATTCTATGGCCGCAAGTCTAAAGACTGGGAGCCAATAAATTGTCTTTAACCGTCTATAGAAAATTTTATGGTCTCTGAGTCTAAAGACTAGGAGACAATAAAATTTCTTTAGAAACCTATAGAAAATTACATGGCCCCATGTCTAAAGACAGCGAACCTATAAATGTTCTTTACCCGTCTATAGAAACATTTATGGCCCCGAGTCTAAAGACTAAGAACCAATAAATTTTCTTTCTACGCCTAGTAGAAAATCACTACCGGCGCTTTTTTTAGTAAAAACACTCCAAGTTAGAACATTAAATCAATACTAAATTTTCCTAATGCCGGTGACAAACCATGATCCAAGATATGTTCTCTGCTGTTGGAACGAGTCGTGAAAACCAGTAATATTGTTTTGTTTGAAAAGCACATCAAAATACTTGTGCAACAATTAAAATAATTATTATTACCGCCCAAAAGTGAAAATAAATTACACTGGCGCCGAACACTGCAACCAAGCAATAGCTTGACTGCAATCCAGCACCAGTGTATTGTATGATCATCACTGCATTGATCAATGTGATTCATCAAACTTATTGAAAATATAATTAATAAAGTTTAGTTAATTAGCCTAATGATCAACATTTGCTTTTTTTCAGGGTGTTGAATTAAGAGATGGGGGCTATTCCAAAGTACAATTAAAATAATGTATGAAGTACCAGGTAATATTCGCTCCGCCTCTCCGTGTTTTTGCGACAAATGATGGGTCACCGAGAAAGTCCGGATTCAAAATTAGACTGCCATATATGCAGCTAGTCGCGGAACGTAGCATATGAAGAGATGGGCACGGTGTCGCTGCGTTGTTGATGTTTGTGTGGGAGTAGTTTCTGCTTGTGTTCTGTGTATTCTGTGTGATCAGGCATATATGTATATCTACCATGTAGCGTTCCAAGTCGGAGTGGTACTTGAAGTGAAATTTATTTAGAGTTTGCTGGCTAAAGAGAGCCATAGGAGGGTAAGCCATGAGAAGTCTTTAGACAACCATTAGACAAGCTAAAGAGCGCTATGGCTGGACAGCAATAGGGCCATAGACAAAGCTACAGAGGCCCATAAAGGCGACCATAAAAATGCTAAAGACAGCCATAGAAAATTCTTTAGCTAATTGGGCAAATAGCTGTAGCCGACCATACAAAGAATTTTCTATAGCCGACCATAGGACATTTTTGATGGGCTAGGCCAGGGGTAGCCAATCTGCGGCTCGGGAGCAGCATGCGGCTTCTTCACGTGTAAAATGCGGCTCGCGGCTCCCTCCTCCCCCCCTTCCCCCTACACACACGACACGCACAGCCGCCGCCCTCCCGGTCACCCGAGCACTTCGGCCAAAAAGAGAAATAGAACGCGTTTTAAACCGAAAGACAGGTTGCGGTTTGGTTGTCGTGTACTACTGCTACCTTACGTACAGTCGGGTTTTTGATTCGGATAGATCGGAAGTAGTTCGAGTTCCATTTATTCCTCTGGACAACCCCCCCCCCCCCCCCCCCAGCGGCTCTTGAAGTTTCGTGGTTTTGTATGCGGCTCTTAGGCCTGGTCAGCCTAGCCACCCCTGTTCAAGGCTAAATAAACATACGCACACTCTAATTTGTTTCCAGACAGGTAAGTTAGCACCGCTTCATTCCACCGCGACATAGTAAGATTAACTGTTGGAAGAGGTGTTCATAACGAACAATAGCATCGTGAATTCCGAGGTTATTTACGAAGACGCTAACGTTCTTTGTTGGTTCATTTGATTTTGGGTATTTACGAAGGTTATTTACGAAGACGCTAAAGTTCTTCAGAGGTTCATTTGATTTTGCCTAAAAATTAGACAAGGTCAAAAGGAAAAGAAAAAGAAATGTACGCCTCACCTTAGGTAGAAACGTATTTTCCACCTATTGATGGCCCGTTTGGTTTTCTTAGTAATCCGCAAGATGGAAGTGCTAAATTTACAAAACAATTGTTTCGGGCGCCACAACGCTAACGTCAAAATTCAATTTGTATCTCAGAGTAAGCACACGTTTGTTGGTCACTAAATATATTGTAATTGTTCAAAATAAGAGAGATCATGCCGCTTTTTTTGCTTTTAATACCCACTATAAAAAGCGAAGCTGGAAGCATGAGCACGAAAGCTCCGTGCGTTCAGGCTTTGCTCGAGCGCGCCAGCTAGGGAGAAACGCAAAAAGCGCTGGTCTCGCGCTTCTAGCTTTGGCTTCGCTTGCAGATAAAGTGAAACGATGTATAGTCACCAAACAAGGTCTACAGGGAATGAAAATATCTGAAATAATATTTCATAAAGTAAATGCTGTTTGGAATAAGTATTTTATCCTTCTTTGCAACTCATTCGACTATATTTATTTTTTTATTTCCAAATACATATTAGTAGGGTGCCTTCATGTGCGCTTTCCTTAGGGTAGAGAGATCTGGCCATTTCGTCCCACACTTTTTTTTCTTGTTTTCTTCAGAAGCGCGTGAAAGAGCCTTTCCCGGCACGCGTTTGTGGCGCCGACTGTGCTATGGCGACATTTTGCTTTCGTCGATTTATTTGTATTTTACCCATGAGCGCGTTCTGTCGGCATCGGGCACTACAAAGGGTAGCAACACCCTAAGCAGAAGGACATTAGTCACCCTACATATTAGTATATCTCTGTTCAACCCTGCACGATCTTAGGGTGCTTATGTGCCACGCCTGTAACGTATGCAAGCGTTTGACCACACGCGCTAACATAGCACACACAAAAAATAGAATCAACAAAAGTATCGCCTTCAGAGCCTTATCAGGCCTTTCACTAGGAGTCTGCTGATGACTAGTTGCACTTTTTTGCAACGTTCAAAAAGTGCCGACCAATAGAGCCATCAATTGTAATTCTGTTGTGTCTATGTTTATACAGCGGGAAGTTAGTCAGGTCTGAGGGCATCTCGTGTCTTCGTTGGAAATTAAAGACAGTGCAGTATACCACTGCCTATCTGACGTCTTTAGCGTGCATCACGCAAGTGATACCTGACAGCACGCCGGTACATGTGCTCATCCAGATTGAAACGGACAAAGGCGGTGGATTGAATCCACGATCACTGAGGTTTACAGCGCGAGCTATGGCTAGACGTGCTAGCTATCCACGAGGAACAAGACATCGTGGTCGCGTTCGAGCTCGAGAGAAAAACAACAACAGCAAAAGCTAGAGAATCTCCGATTGGAGGCATTTAGTACTAGTGGCGCCATCTCGTTTAACAAGTTCGAAATAAAATTAACAGAGTGATTTTATTTACACAAATACGGAAATACAACAATATTTTTCTTTCTAGTAATTGTCTTAAAATTAAGATTAGAGGCGTCCCTAGTACATACGGCCAAGCGTTTTGTCATGGTTGTCTTCTAAATAATTGTATTTTAAAACATGCCTCAAAACGAGCTAAGAACAGTAAAAACGGTCATATTTCTGAATTTTTTTAAAAATCTCCAGCGCTCTAAACAAAAATTTAAGGGCCGTACAACCTTCATATGTTATCATAAGTAACCTCCAAAAGAATGAATACTCTGGTGCATTTCTGAAACTCAGGTTTGTGCAGCGAAATTTGCCCATTGAGTGACGAAAGGTTGAATCCCCATTAACATTAAAAAATGTCTCCAGCACTCGGCGTGCATGCAAGTGGAAAGGGGAAGATATTTTAATTTTAAAAATGAAGAATTGCTGGGACCATTTGTCGCACTACTTTTTCTTCTGTGTGTTGATTGTAGCTATATACCCCTATAAAAATTGACTACCGCCATACGATAGACATCTGACCGACATTCTATTGTCCCTATCACCATTCTATCGCCCTCACTTGAATCTTATGGACACTGTATCGCCCCTTTATTGACCGTTGGCACTGACGCGGTGGGCGCTAAATGGCGATCAAATGGCGAAAGAACCCTTTAGCGTCTTTTTATTGGCAGATGTCAATACGAAATACGGGTATCGTCTTTTTATGGTCATCCCATTGTCAATCTAGCGCCTCCGGAAGCAGTGCCATACCGGCCAACTTCTGCTGCAAGTGACGCGAACTTCAAGTGCAAACCATAGTTATAATGTACGCTAGAGGTTCAACTGGCGCTAGTGTGCCGCGGCAAATTGAAGCAGACCATACATGGTAAATTTCTTGCAATATGTAATTTAATTACAATTACAATTATTTTGCTCCAAAAGTAGTTTAACCTTAATTACAACTACTACTACATGAAAAATAATTCATTACAATTACAAATTACTGCATAATGTAATGCCATTACTTTACAATTACTTATTTCTGGGAGTGACCATCTTGGTCCATGTAACTTCAAATGACATGTTAAGAATGAAACGCATTTGTTCATTCCTTGCCCCAATGTTTGAGGAGCCTTAAGCATCGCCGAATAAATGTCACGAATTGTACATTTCTTTTGTGAATTTTGGTAAATTAATCATAGAACTTGACAATTTGGGATAATGCAATGCTACGTTCTTATATTTTCAATAAATAATAATAAAGTAGTTCATATACTCGAAGACACCAGATCGCTAAAATAAAATTGGTTGACACACTTTTGTTACCCAGGCAAATAAAAATGTGACAATTCGCCATATCTGAATATTTTAATAGGGTTAATATAAAACTACAATCCACACGCGCTAATACGACCACATTCACATACACACGCTTCATGTTTTTTTTCTTAATTATTTGCTTTGAATTGAAATTACAATGGCTCAAAAATATATAAGAACCAAATTAGGGCTCCCGAATCAATGATTACAATATCCACAGGCGCGAGGACAGTCTCCAAAATGCTTATGCAAATAATATCCGAAGTAAAACCAACAGGAAATAAACATGAAAATAATACAAAGCAAAAATAAAAAATGCGACAGTACCCCCCAAAATGTAAAGAACTGGAAAAAAAAGCTACCTTTATAGACGACTAAAATCCTCAACCTCGGCTGAAAGCTGAACCTCAATTTTGTTTCTTTCAAGCATTTATGCAATACCAACATCACTAGAACCACTCAGTTGGGAAACTCCCGTAGAGACTGCTCTGAAAAAGTGGCACCGGTCCGTACTCGAGAACCGAGCTAATCACAACGCCGCCATTTCTAACGCAGCGGCCACTCGAGGAACGGCCGTGACTTCCATTTGGGCTTTAATCGGCCATTTTGGCGCCGAAACAGATACGGTGGAAGCAGGCACGTAGCCAGGATTTTGCTTCGGGGGGGGGGGGGGGGCGCCGATGACAAAATGCTGTTGAGGGGGAGGGGAGAGGAGGTCCCAGCAAAAAGAAAAATTTCGGGGGGGGGGGGAGGGGGGCCGGTTCCTCCCCGCCCCCCCCTCCCCCAAAATCTTCCTTTTGCATTGTTGCTGCTTTTGTTCAATTTAAACACGCTGTACAAAAAAATATTGTTTTTCGCGTTGCGTTTTTTTTACGCTTTTTTTTAGCCAGCATACATTCCGTTAGAGGTATATGCACTAGTTCTGAGTTTTAAGCCTCTAAATATGCTAAAAAAGAGCAAATGCTGATGGTGGGTTTATGGGTTATAGCTGTATATTTTATTCTTTATTAAATTAATCTAAGGGACGTTTAATAAATAATCATATAAAAGACATTGAGGTCGTTAGGCGTATAATAACAAGCTTGCAATTCTAAACGTCTCAACACTATAAAATCGCAACTGCCGAAAGCGGGTTTTCAGACAATTTCCGCCGGTGCCATGATTGGAGAGGCCTCAAGCCTAAACCCTATGCGCTACATAATCTATACTACGTTAGAAATATCAAAATATAACATTGTAAAACATTAGAGTAAAATACACTTCCTATTGGAAACCTAGATTTTTAAATGCGAAATTTTATATTTTTAATGCGAAATTCATGTTGATAACAGAACAGAATGTTTTAGCATATTTAGAGGCTTAAAACTCAAGACCAGTGCGTATACAACTAACGGAATGTATTGTGGGTAAAAGAAGGGTGTGAAAAGAACACGACGCGAGAAAAACAACAATTAAAAATGTGTTTTTTTTGCTTTTGTTTTTAGGGCTGGGCGTCGATTAAAACGTTTAACCCGATTAATCGCCACCCTTTAATTGATTAATTAATCGATTAATCGGCCTCAGTTCATTTTCAAACAAAATATTAAAAAAAAAGCTTTTTTTATGTTGAATTCGTGACAAACGGCGGAATATACCATTTGGATTTCGAATCAGCCTCCATGTGTAGTTGAGAACAGTTCAAACCCAGGTCGCACCGAGTTATGGGCCAAAACTTGGCTTTCGTGTGGCAGTTTAGGGCATTGAAAAAGGCCGAAGAAGCCAAAGTAGAGCCAACAAGTGCTAAACATAGGCTTAAATGCCTGGTAGTTCGGCTTTCATCTGGCATATTGGGGCCAAAATCGCCAAACAAATGCCAAAGTTAGGCTTTACTTTTTGATCGTTCGGCTGTCATCCGGCACCTTCGGGCCAAAATCGCCCCAGATGTGCCAAAGTTGGGTTTACTACCTTGTAGTTCGGTTCACATCTGGCTTCTTTGGGCCCAAGTCGCCAAACAAGTGCCAAAGTTAAGCTTCGCTTCCCGATAGTTCGGCTCTCCTCTGGCAGCTACGGGCCAAAGTCGCCAAACGAATGCCAAAGTTAGGCTTCGCTTCACGATAGTTCGGCTGTGATCTGACAGCTACGGGCCAAAGTTTCCAAACAAGTGCCAGAACTAGGCTTACTGCCTTGGAGTTCGGCTGATGAGGTATTTGATGTACGCGGGTGGTCTTCATCTTAATTAAATAGAAATCAAGTTTAATTTGGCTGGAACTTTATCTTATTTTGGGTGTCTCTTGATTTCCCCAGTCCAAAGGTTGGCTGAACGTTTTGACACGGCTGGACCAGGCTTTGCAAACGCAAATAGTGCCGGATGTTGTACTCGCGCGTAGGTACGCACGGCAATATCAGGACGTGCCGTGAGACTGGTTCGACATTATGGCGCGTTCGACACCGACGATCCGATCTAGTCGCGCGATAGCGTTCATCGAAAAAGCGACCAGCGCGGGCAAAATGCTACGCGATTTCAGAAGTCGCTTGCTGACCCGACTTTTTGCAATACGATCTAGTAGCGGAGAGGCTGAGCCAATCAACGGCGTTCGGAGCGAGAGTTTTTGAGAAGCGACTCGCCAACGAAGGTGTTGGACTCGCTCATCGCACATGCCAGAGGATCATCTAATTATTTCTTTTTTTCGATGCGATTTAGTCGCATCGAACGACTGCTTACATTCTTGGTGTGAATGCGCCTTTACGGCAAGTGCTGCCATCGAGCTAGCGCTTCAAGATAGCGATGTGCGTATGTCTCCTCAGCAGATATCATTATTAGGCGGCGCATTGCAAAAGCTAGCGTGGCTCTGTGCGTGTCGTGCATTACGAGTGGGCACTGTCAAATCCCAGCGATAACAAAGAGCGGAAACGACCGGGGCTCCGTGGCGCCGCTCCCGCATCACACTTGGGGAATTAAAATGAAATCCCGGAACTTCTATTTTAGCGTGTTGGTACTTTTTGAACATTTAGAAAGTGGAGACACATAAGGGACGATACAGACACGACGATCTTTCAACTTCAACAACATTTATTTTCGGCTTCAAGCTCAATGCCCGCCCGCTCAGTGGGAGTTCGGGAAAGGGAAATCATGGGGGAAGGAGAGGAAGCGGAGGAAGTGTACGCGATCCCCCTGTCCTACGGGGCCAGGTACATCGGGCAAACGGGGCGATGCCTCAACGACCGACTCCGAGAACATCAAATGGACGCCGAAAGAGCTGCTTCGGATTCTCAGCACCCGATCATCATTCACTGGAGGAAATGTCCCGGCTGCGCTCTAAATTTCGCCGGCACGACAGCCATGGGAGGCCGCTGTGAGCGAGTCGGGAGAGAAATAATTGAAGTTTATCGGGTGGCGATAAGCCCGCAAAACATAAGCACTCCTTCCATTTCGCTCTCAAGAAAGAAGATTATCTTTCTGAGGCTCACAATGGAAGCCGAACGCTGACAGACTAGGCAAGGCGACAAGGTCACCGGCAGAAGCGGCCTTTCCTTTCATGTAACACCTTTTGACGGGCTAGTTTGTGCAAGATTTGTGAAATAAATAAACTGCGCAAAGGACGAGGACAGAGGTAGAAACGAGTACGACACACGGAGCGCAGACTTCTAACGGTTTATTTGGCGCAGAAACAAGAGTATATATAGCAGCAGCAATCAGTTTGCGGCGAAATAAGGTTTAAACATGACCATCCAAAAAGAAAATTCCTTGTCTGATAGTGAAACAGATTGCATGCTTATGCAGTCGTTACCTTTCTTTTTAATGAAGTAGGCTCCTACGAGTTTTCTTTCCGTTGCCTCATTTGCTCTTGCAAGAAAACGTGTCCTTTGCAAATCCCGATGACAACCGCATTTCAAACAATGTACAGGCAGATGTCCGCCGTGTTGTTTCTTATCGACAGAAAGTGTTCACGTGCCCTAAGGTTAAAACAACGCCCAGTCTCGCAAATGTATACTCGCCCACAAGAAAACGGAATTTCATAGATAACACCGGATGCGCATTCCGTGTAGCGCGTGCTGTGCTCCATTTTGCATTTGTTGATGTTCATTCTTGGCTCCATCATAGGGCACGCTTTACTGAGTTTGCAGGGCGCTGAAAAGACGACCGAGAGACCATACCTGGCGGCCACCTTTTTCATGTTCTGGGACAGGCCGTGGTGGTACGGGATGACATGCAGGCGCATTTTTCCTTTTCACCTCTGCTCATTCCTACCAGTTTTCTTCTTCGGTAGCAAGCGCACACATACAGCAGAAACCAAGTGTTGGGGGTACCCTGCGGCAGTAAGGCGGTCACACTGGTCACGGAAACTGGACGCCATTTCATGAACACATGATTTTTCTGATGCTGATGAACAGCTATACATAACAATTGCTCTTTTACGCAAGCTTTGAGTGAGCACTGTCATAGGGCAAAATGCCCTTCTTGGTCCTAGGGTGGTATGACCAGCAGAAGTGGTTGTCATTAAACATTATTTTTAGACCTTAAAACTGGATGGAACCATTATGGTCAATTCATGGGTAAAATTAAGGCCATCGGATGCTTTTACGAAGATGGATAGAATGCTAGAAACAGTCTTGTGAATACAATCAGAACCTTGGATATCTAAAAGCACAAGGTAGTCATCGACGTTTCTAAAAACGCGCACTACATGCTGATCGCAAAGTTGTGTGCTGCAAGCACCTGTCAAAAAAGGACAAATGCATGTCACATAGGACGGAGGCAACCGCGGACCCGATACAAATGCCGGTCTTTTGAACATAAAGCATCTCCTCGTGCGCAATTACTGTAGAGCTCAAGTAGACCCGCACCAGTTCAAGGAAACTCTCAGTGCTAATACCGCTTTCACTCTGAAAACTGATTTCACCAAACTCCTTGATGCTCTCCCTGATGGCTGTAAGCAACCCCTCATGTGGCACCAAATAAAACAGGTCCTGAATGTCCACAAAGAAGGCGGTCTTTGCAGACGGAAAACCGTCTCTCCAACTCACGAACCTCTTCACTGGTACTTGGAACCTGGTAAGGGTCCAGTAAAGATGTTCTTTCTTCGTGATTGCGCCGGGACCCGACGACGGAGGCAGCTGATGGTCGCTGAAGAAAAATTAAAGCAGCCAGGACTCCGCGGATAGAGGGAAGAAAAAACACGTCTATTTACAAGCGAAGCCAATTCCCGAATGCCGGCACAAGGTTACACAACGTCTCTTCCTCTTCTTTTTTCTCAAATGTCCCCCTGCGCCAGCGCGCACGAGTGCCGCCAGTCCACCCAGACATAGGTGCACACGTGCAGAGGCAAACACGCATAGAAAAGAAAACGAAACTCCGTCCCGTTCCCGCATCCATTCGCGGCGATGGCGGGGCCGATTCTCACACCTCCCGACTAAGTATATTTTTGAGACCCGAAATGTCAAAAATAATATATAACAACTAAACTCAAACGTGTAATCATATCACTCACAGCTTGCGCAGAGTTTGTGACTCAACCCGTAAGAATCCAAACTATAGACAAAATTTACACCAATAAGCCAATCACTAGCTAGTAAAGTGATTCTTACTGTGCCCACCAAGGCTTCAAAACAGTGACAAATATCGCGCATTGACTAGCGCATCATCTAGCCTCCTAGCCTCGGTCTCTTTGCCGTCAGGTTATTCAAGCCATCCAGATTTCGACGGGGCTTAAATCGGACGGTGTACAGCTGGTTCCGGAATTTCCCCGCGCAAGAGCGACGACAGTTTATACTCTTTCCTGGTTTACAAACCTGGAATGGGCCTCGCAGGCGGTCTCGGTTGTCGACGTCTTCTGCCTTCCCAGCTCCCTCACACGTGGCCGGCTGGCAGGTGATCCAGTCTTAATCGGCGTCCCTAGCTATATTCTGGGACGACTTCATCTTAAAGACGGCGTCCTCGTCGCAGTCCCCGCTTCCCTGACATCTTCACCGGCCCGCTGTGACGTCAGCCGCCCCTAACAAGATGTCCGTCTTCTTGTCTACACCCACGTCCTTGCCATGGTCGTGATCAGCTTGCCAGAACGTCTGCCACCAAAGCAAGACATTGAGTTCTTCTTCGTCGTCGACGTTCACGTCGTGGTCATCCGCTCGCCGAAACGCCTGCCGCCCAGGCGATAAGTTCGGTCCTTCGTCGCCGTCCAAGTTCTCGCCGTCGTCGTCTTCGGCTTGCCGGAACGTCCGCCTCCCAGAAGATACCCTCACTTCTTCCTTGTAACCGACGTCCATATTCTTAACGTGGTCGTCATTGGCTTGCCAGAACTTGTACAACCCAGGTAAGGTGTCGGGACCGGCCTCGACGTTGTCCAAGTTCATCACAGGTCGTCTTCAGATCGCCGGGACGCCTGCCGCCCAGGCAAAGTGTACGGCCTTTCGTCGCCGACGTTCACCTGCTCGTCGTGGTTATTCTCGGCTCGCTGGGACGTCCTCCAGGCACGCGAGACGTTAAGCTCATTTCTGTCGTTAACGTCCGCCTGCACAGACACGCAGCTGTGATTGTTCTTCGACGACCCCTTCATGTCGTCGGCCTGTAACAGAATCTGAGGCACCTCGAGGACCGATGGCTGCGGCCTCTTCTGACTTGGTGGTCCAAGTTGTTACTTGGACCACCAAGTAACAACTTGGTGGTCCAAGTAACCGGTGTTCGTGTAGCCGTCCCCGGGTGCCTGATTTTTACAGATTTTGACCCGTCCGCTTTTTGACCTTTTTATCATATATTGGTCGATCTGGTACTGAAATGTTACGTACAGGTGCCTGATTTTACTGATTTTGACCCGTCCACTATTTGACCTTTTCATCATATATTGGAGTCCGAACTGGTACTGCAATGTTACGTTCAGGTGCCTGATTTTACTGATTTTGACCCGTCCACTAGTTGACCTAGTGGACGGGTCAAAATCAATCGGTCGTCTTGCCCACATCGGTCGTCACCTTGACGGGCTCACGACTGAGTCTTTCTCCTCAGTGACATTCTCGTGCGTCTATTCTTTTCTTGTGAAACAGAAGTTCTTCGTCTGGTGTCTTTGTCCTGGGACGATTCACGGGAAAGGTGCCCCAATTATTTTGCATTTAAAACACTTCACCTGACAATTTTAGGTATAATTGCCTGCCTTCGGTTCTCATGTTTTCCTTGAGAGAAGTGGTGGTTTCAATTAAGGGCCTCCATGCCTCAGCCTCGTTACAGTCCGAGCTCTAACAAGACCCGTTCTTTGACCGCGCCATACCCACTTCTCTCCCCCACGTTCAGCCTATTCACTAGAGCACGCATGCTCTCTGTGAAATAAGGTCGCACAAGATATCCTCTAAGCCGCTCAGGGACTTCATACGTCTCGAAGACGTGTTCTACGCCATCAAACCAGCTCGGCACTAATATTTCGGACGACGGCATGGGAGTCAGTACTCTTTTCATCAGTCTTGAAAAGCTTAAAACTTCATTTACGGAGGTTGAACTTTATGCCGCCTCCACTGGTTCGCGTTCGGTTCCCTGAGCGCAGATATTTCTAGCTCTAGCTCGAGACGTATTACCCGTTATTTCTCCCTCACTAGCTCTATCTCCTTTTCGATTAAGTTGCCTGATCGGAATCCTCCGTTCCCTCCCCTTGTGTCTGCGAGTTTGCCACTAGTGCACTTGAAGGTGACGATTCACCCTGCTTGTCAACATCCCTATTCCGACCCCTATTCTGCTCCGGCGTTAGAACCGGCATCTGCCGCTCTGTGCTGTCTGTATCCATGGCGGGCACACATCAAAGAGTCACCTTACCGTAAGGTCAATGACTACCGCTGGATCACAGACGCAGCCCGCTGCTCAGAATAGTCACGGACAAAACTGATGTCCGAGCTGTAGACTCAGGCGTTCCCTCGCTGGAGTGGGACGGCCTCTTGTCCGAGGTAGCTCTACCACCACGAAGTAGCTCGGTCGTCAAATCTTCAAGGAGCTCGGTGGTCCAGTCTTCTCTTTAGAAGCGCTCCACCAGTGCCGCGTCAAGTCGCTGTCCGCCGATTCCGTTGTGAAGATCACGCCGCCGGGGTCCGCTGACGCAATCCTGTCGACTGCGCCAGTAAAGATGTTCTTCTCTCTCGTGATTGCGCCGGGACCCGACGACGGAGGCAGCTGATGGTCGCTGCAGGAAAATTAAAGCAGCCAGGACTCCGCGGATAGAGGGAAGAAAAAAACACGTCTATTTACAAGCAAAGCCAATTTCCGAATGCCGGCAACAAGGTTACACAACGTCTCTTTCTCTTCTTTTTTCTCAAATGTCCCCTGCGCCAGCGCGCACGAGCGCCGCCAGTCGACCCAGACACAGGTGCACACGTGCAAAGGCAAACACGCATAGAAAAGAAAACGAAACTCCGTCCCGTTCCCGCGTCCATTCGCGGCGATGGCGGGGCCGATTCTCACAGGTCCATTCTCACAATCTTGTTTAGATGGCTCTGGATGTGCGAGCCGATTACTTTTTTGCCAAAAACCCTTCTCGGAAACAATCGCGCGAAGGGGGCAATTATAGCTTGTGGGTTTTTTCGCGCGTAGAAGCGCTAACCGCGTTTGCTCGAAGCGCTAACCGCGGCTAAAGTTAGTCGCAGTACCTAGGAGAGGGATTTTAAAATCACGTGTCTGGCTCGGTAGGGATGCGGGAAAACCACTGGGGAAAACCATGGCGGTGCCCCGGTGAGTGAGCTGCCGCTCACTTTGGAAGAAATATGTCGTTGTAGCTGCAATATCGAGCGCGTAAGTCAGCAACGAATGGTGCAGGAGGCTTTCGCTTTGCATTTCCTCACTTAAATGTTAAAGCATGGGCAATAACCTCGCCGCATTTTGTGATAGTCTTTCGATTCTGGCCATAACTAAGCCTAAATGAACGCGATAATTGCCGGCATGGCAACGTCTTTGGAAATTGGATTTACTTGACTCAATCGGCCGAGTATTGATAGCACACAAAAGCAGACAGCGTCCCACTATACCTTTTTCTAAATTACCCAAGTATTAAGGAGAACGCTAGAAGTGTAATTTTGTGGTCCACGCGCGCTGCCATTTCCTCTTTTAAAAAGATTCGAAGTAAATATTCATAATAAGGCTTTGACGAACTTGCGTGCAAGGCAAAAGTTGTTTTAGACATTTTGCTTTAGAACACTACTGCATATGCCAGCATGTGTAACGCGTGTAACTACACTCGCTGCATGCACCTCGGCCACGGTGGAAGAAATACATTTAGGTGATGACTCTCTGCCTCAAGTGGCAACCACATTATGTTCGGCGCGCGAGCGCGCTTCATGCGCACGGGGATAGATGGCGCCATAGTTTAGAGGGCTCAGAGCCGTTTATACCCTGAGAGAGTTTGGCCTTTTTAAGGATATTTTGACAGTCTGGCAACCACAGCAGCGTAGTCTGACAACCGGGGGATGACTAATTCTGTCCGCCATTTTGTGGCTCTGACTCATAGGAACTCTATGCGATTTCTCAGGAATAAAGAGGAGAAAGAAGTAACG
The DNA here is from genome assembly GCA_037355805.1 of Ixodes ricinus. Classification (NCBI taxonomy): domain Eukaryota; kingdom Metazoa; phylum Arthropoda; class Arachnida; order Ixodida; family Ixodidae; genus Ixodes; species Ixodes ricinus. Next base: position 23,972 of record JAZHYW010017223.1, read on the forward strand.
CCATTTTGTGTTATCGCGAAATCCGCTAGTTCTAGCGGGCAACAAGCTCCGCCCGTTGGCCAAACTCTCCCGGTATAAGCGGCTCTGGAGGGGCTTGTGAAGGCTTGTAAAAGCGGGCTTGTGAACAAAATTATGCCTTCTTTACTCGGTCCCTGTGTACTGTGTACTGGTACTGAAATGATGGATTCATGTTGGCGCACTGGCACTGATTGCCTTTCCCCCCGTGCGGTTCCTCTCTTTTTAAACGAGAGCATTCCGATGATGACTTAACGTGACAAAAATACACGTATAAATATAAAACTTCCCGGCATAATCTACTGGGCCTTGAACAATTTAGAGTAATTTAGAGTAAAGAGCTGGGTCGTGCTCGCATGTTTTGTCAAACAGCATGTTTGGTAACAGTTCCGTAAATTGTTTACACACATTGTGTGTCTTTATAGGAGGTCGGGTGATTTTTTCCACCCTGCTTCTGCCTTCTTATTGAAAAAAATAAATTCTAATAATGTTACATAGTGGGGCAAAAATAAATCTTTACATGCGCGTAAAGGTTATAGCATTAAACGTAAACCTTTCGGTGGACATCCACCTGGTTAGGAATGACAAATGAATGAAAGGAAACTCTAACCAAAAATTGATACGGAGCCCGACGTTTCAAGGCCAGTTTGGCCCCTTGATCACGGGTGACTGTTCTTGTCCTTGTCGTCGTCTTGCAAATTGCCCGGTGTTTTTGGTTTCTTTAAAGCGGCCGTTGTATCTGCACGTGCTTTATGGTTCGTGGCGCCTCGCGTGATGCACCGCAAACCAGACACATAGGCGCTTGGCAGTGTCCCAGCTGATCGGTTGACGTTATTTTTGGTGTTCTGAATGTACCAGGACTCTAATAAAGGCGTCTTCGCCAGTTTCTTTCCGTGCCAAGAATAGAGCATTTGTTGAATTCAATCGTGTGACCCTCTTTTTGGACGTGTTCTGCCAGCGCACTACCCTGCACGTTATTCTTTTTGACGTCATACTGGTGCTGGCGTAGACGTTCCGGGAAGTTTTTAGTTTCCCCAACGTAGGAGGCGCCGCAGTCACCACAGGGGATCCTGTAGACGAGTCCCTGAGCCTTTTCTTTAGGGGGACGATCCTTTGGAAGCGAGAAGAGGCGTCCAATGGTGGACACCGGTTTATGTGTCACACTGACGCCGTATTTTCGTAATACGCGCGCGAGAGTCTCGCTTGGGCCCTTGATGTACGGGACGCATACGCGGTTGGGTGGAGGAGGGGCGTCTTCCCGGAACGTCTACGCCAGCACCAGTATGACGTCAAAAAGAATAACGATGCAGGGTAGTGCGCTGCAGAACACGTCCAAAAAGAGGGTCACACGATTGAATTCAACAAATGCTCTATTCTTGGCACGGAAAGAAACTGGCGAAGACGCCTTTTATTAGAGTCCTGGTACATTCAGAACACCAAAAATAACGTCAACCGATCAGCTGGGACACTGCCAAGCGCCTATGTGTCTGGTTTGCGGTGCATCACGCGAGGCGCCACGAACCATAAAGCACGTGCAGATACAACGGCCGCTTTAAAGAAACCAAAAACACCGGGCAATTTGCAAGACGACGACAAGGACAAGAACAGTCACCCGTGATCAAGGGGCCAAACTGGCCTTGAAACGTCGGGCTCCGTATCAATTTTTGGTTAGAGTTTCCTTTCATTCAAAGGTTATAGCATTACAAATGGTTTATACATACAATGTCAACTTGTACTGTAGAACTACAAACCTTGTGAGCAGCAAACAATTATATTTCTGATGACATAGTGACTGAAGTGATGACACAGTATGATGACATACTGACTGACATGATGACAGAGTGACTGAAAGTCAAACAATAGTAGCGGTTATAGGATATAAATCACTTTTCATTGGTAAAAAAAAGACCTAACAAATATTTTCCCTTTAAAATGTACACAAAAATGAATTCACCGCATACTACCAAAGACCGCAAACTCTTACATCCTGTGTTTCTCGCCCATGCTCTTAAACTAAGACGAGCGCTGCTTTGCTGATTTCTTCTTTTCTTGAGCTTGTTTGTTCATACTCATGGCAATATGCTGAAAGTGTTGTCGCATTCGCATGCTGAAGTAGTAGTGGAGCAATTGGGCAGCTGTTTCTTCTTTGTGTTCAGTGCATGGAAACGTTATAGTGCATGTGTCAAGAACACTCTCGATTGTTTCCCAGTGGACAGTCTGGTGGCTTTTATTTTCCACGAAGAACTGCTCCGCTTTCTTCAGTAGCTGGAAAAGGTTCTTGATGGCGTTTATAAGGCCTCCTCTGTTCTTCACGTTTGTCAGTGCTGCTTCAGCAGAAGTGTTTTTGTCGATGCTGAAAGCGGATCGGCATGCAGGGCAGTGAGTACCTTTTTTTTCATTTTCACACTCAAAACCCAGTTACACAATATAGTATGCAGTCCACAGCCTTGGTTTCTTCAGCCTTTTCTGTCCAGACATCTTTGCATTCCCAGTCTTCGACAGAAATTAGACTGTGAAGCTTGGTGTTCACTTGGTCAACGAGTTGAGGAGATTATAGTCGGTGACAGGTCAAGATCGAAGTAGAAGCTCCTCCCTCCTTTCCACTTTAGCAGAGCGAACGGTGGAGAGGACGTCCCTCTCCTCCAGTGTTCGCTCTACTAAAGTAGAAAGAGGTGGGAGGAGTTTCCAATCCGTTCTTGACCTGTCACCGACTATAGGTAGGAGCTTGCGATCGGCCCTCGGGATTGAACGACGCCACTGCTCCAGGCGAACGTCATTCGATGGAGTTTTAAACAAGGACACTGGCTCTGCACAGTTCCGGTACCCCAGTTGCAGTTGGGAACAAAGCACGTCTTTCCCATCCTTATAGCATAACTTCTTTTTTGGGTTAAGACTCACCTTCGTGCACGATGTTGGCACCTTTGATCGACACAGCACCAAAGCAAAACATGAGTCCAGCTACTGGCCGCACACCATCGCCACACCGCGAAAAAGGCAAGGAAGCAACGCCCCGAAACCGTGGCCGCCGAGGAGAGACCTCATACCCATGGTAACCCACGGTGCTTACACATTCAGCGCCCTCGCGCGGCTGCGCGGAAATAACTATACTTTGTTTCACCTTATGTTGTACCGCAGCGAAGGCTAGAAGCGCGAGCTCATAGCGTTGGCAGCCGATATTAAGTCACGAGAGCTTGTGCCGCCGAGATGTGCCCCAAAGCATGGAGCTCGCGCTTGTAGCCTTTCCTGCGGTACATGATAAGGTGAAACAGAGTATACTCCTGGGCCGGTTTGCTCATCTTGCGGCCGCGGCTGCGGCTGCGGCCAAGAGGATTTTTATGTCACGTGACCAGCTTCATGGGGACAAGGAAGTACCTAGCGTCCCTGCCTAATGGCGGAGATATCCGTATCGCTTCAAGCACAAAAGCCTAATTTCGCTCGCAGAAACCGACTGCAGGGACTTTCAACTGGAGTCCAATTGACCGGCCCTTTATACTGGAGGAGCGGCGGGTAAAGTTACGGCCAGACAGGGGAAATATGAGCCAAATAAATTTAAAAAAACAACCGCGAGATAAAAGCTGTGGGAGTATATTTATATCACCTTCGCTATCGCCGGCGGCTCGCGACGTTTTTCTTTTGAATTACCTTTGTGATGTCAGTAAAAAAGCGCTCTATCGCGATTTAGTTGTGAGTGTTTTCGCCATGCCCTTGTATCGAAGTGTGTCCCGACGTGGCCACGATGTGCTTAGACGTGTAAAAGGATGTGTGATCCCGCGGCTGTTAAGGCTTTCTTTTATAAATTACACACTAATGCCTTGCCAGTCTAAGTTTGGCTTAAAAGAAAGAGGGGATTTATGTGCCATGGTCTGTAAATTGCCTTCTATGTAAAAAACCTGAGACTATTGAACATGTGTTTATTTTTGTTGGGACGCGGTATTTTTCTGGGATGTCCTCCAACGCACTTTAAAAGAAAGAACTACCTGTAACCCCAACAGGGATACGTTTCCTTAGTGTGGATAATGATAATGAAGTTTCTTATGACATGATTATGTTGTTAGCTTTGTGCAGCGTTTGGAGATCACGTATGGCTGTTCGACATGCTGACCTCGAGACAAAAGAAGTGCGGATATATTTCTTCAACCTTGTAAAACAAGTACAGAGTGTGTATTTGAACTGTGATCCTGAACCGGAGTGGACTAGTATTTTAAAATCACTCCTCGAAATGCGTGATTTTTAATACGCTGTGCAAAAGAACTCACAGCGCCGCTAGAATGACATGAATGCTGCTGTAACTACCATGCAATAAAGAAAAAAAACTCCTGTTGTGGTCGAGAGGTTAAAGTGCCGGTACTTGACGTCGCGGCGTGAAAGTCCCGGCTTCAAATCGCGCCAGAAAATCTCTTTTTTTCCTTCTTGTATTTGACTGCATTCTCAATAAGAATGTAGACAAGGCCGTATGAGCTTTATAAAATTATTGAGCGGGTAGTTCTGACTCGCCAGTTCGCTGTTCATGAACTCGGAAGAGCCTATAGAGGTCTCTGGCTTTCTTTACCAACTTCCGCCACGCCTCCTGCATCTGCCGTGCACTCCTCGGAAAGATTGACAATATCTTCCCATGGCCTTGTCTTCGTTCGCCAGGTAACTGTGCTGTTGAATTTCTCTAGAATTTGTTGTTCTCGTTTTCCAACTACTCTAATTAATTTCATTTGTTGATCCAAAGTCACTTTAGGTGTTTGCGTTAGAGAGATGGTTTGTGACGTCGACGCCTGATTCATTTTTGCATTCGGTTTTGATCGTCTGCTATTCTAACCAAAATTCAACAAGTAATGTCTTAATATTACAAAATGATTTCCAGCAGCAAAGTCTAAAGAGTAAAAATATATCTTTTATCACATTCCATGCACATAAAAGTATGATCTCTTTTATTAGGGGCGAAGCTCCTTAAGGCGTGGGTCTGTCCCTCCTAGTTGTGGGTATGTAGCCACTTCGAGGTTTAGTTTATGAATGGCTCAAGAGATGGCGTGTTCCGGAATTAACTTTATGTAGAGATGACAGATGGCGCTTAGCTCATGTTATAAAAGGCACTCGCTCTCGGCGCTGCTCGTAGTTTGGCTGGATGGAGGCAGTAGACAAGGCTGCGGAGCGGAGAGCGCGCAAGGCGGCGGCAGCGCGCGCTCGCAGA
>JAZHYW010017224.1:0-35758 GCA_037355805.1 Ixodes ricinus
AATTCATAAATCATAACGATGCAGGGCCAAATTTCTTGTTGAAAAAGCAATCAAAGATCGAACACACCGATGTCATCTCCGGCGATGGGAGGAGCATTGCTACGACCGCCAGGAGGACACGTGACCAATGAAAACGCGGCATTTCGTTGAGGTTGCAAACGCTCTTATTAAAACAAATGTGTACGCTCATGTGGAAGAGTAGTCAAAAACGTTAATTGAATACTGCGATAATCGTTTCAAAAAGAACGCACTATTCTTTTTTTTTGTGACATGTGTTTTTTTTTGTGTTAAATATTGGTCGCGCGCTCGCTGGGTTGAAACCACGGTGGTTGAAACATAGTGCGGGCTGTATGGGCAACGAGCCGAGCGCATTCAAGATACCATCACTCCGCGGTTCCGCCGGTCGGAGGAGCGAAGGTCCTTCGCTTGCTTTTGGCTGACAGTGGTCCTGGTTTCGGAACAGGCTCGTCCCATCACCAGAGATGACCTTGGTGCGTTGCGATATTTGGTTGCTCTTTTCTTCCCTAAATCATGACAATACGGCCGCGTATCGTCATAATTTAGGGATTTCTAGGGAAGCTTATAGCCAGCAGAGTGAGTTATCGCCATATTTAGGCGATATCCGAAACCTCCTCAGGGTCTCTTCAAAGTAATGTACCGAAGTCAAAAGGACAGGGCACCAGGTGTTGTTGTGTAGTCAAAGACCACAACATCGTATTAAACAGAAAAGTAAATAGATGTCTGAAAGGTTTATCTGTTTTCAAAAAGTTTTGTTTATTTCCAGGAGAGGCGATTCAAGGAAGATCGACAGAAGCAGGAATCGCCAGCACTGCGGAGGACATGAGTAATTATTTATTCCCTATCTTTTCGCATGATTCAGTAGTACAGCTACGCTTACTTGTCACGTTAATAGGGACTTTTCGTTGACCGCATGCAAAAGCATGCAAGAGTTTTCCGCGCTGCTGACTCTAAGAAATGAGGTTGTCACATGTGACTACCTTTGGTGTGGTAAAACATAGTCCCAAATATAACGACCCTGAGGGTAAAAAAATGACGACCCCACATGTAGTCAAAAAGCAGGTAGTCAAATTTGACTACACCCAAAAGCAACATGGCGGCCGGTTAGCGAGGCTCGGATTTCCCGGTAAGGCCTAGCGAACAGCACGGCTTTTCGGCCGAGTGAGAGAATAGGGCGCATACGCCTATTCGACGTCTTCCAAGCGCCATCAGACACTCTAAACATCCGTCCTTAGACACCGGTACCGTACCTATTAGCCGGAAGGACGGCAGCGTGTTTGCCGGAATCGCCGCGATTGCACCCGACGGCATCTCGCTAGATTGACTGTATTTTTACCGCCGGCGGAGAACGCTCAAAAAAGAAATCGTAACGCGAGGAATGGGCATGCTGACTTTATTGAAGACAACGTATGCTTGTCGTATGCGGCGATGAATCGCTGGGCACCTTCGTCGACACCGACGGGAGGCGTTCAACTCGCACCAACGCCCCGCTATCTTTTTTTTCTATCTCTTCTTGTTTGTGCCTACCTCAACCGACGTGGTTATCCATTGCTGCCTGCACTTCGCAGCTCTTCGACACAGAACAATCATTTAGGTGGCTGAGTGGCACAATTATTACGATTGTTATCAAACTGAGAGGCACGTAGGGAGCCCAGTGGACCGCATGCCAGCTGTTTGTAATCAATAGCTACAGTGACTGCTACAACACTTAGCTTATTGAATCGAGGCGGCAGCTTGCGCCACCTAGGAAGTGTAAGTAGTAACCGCTAGATGGCACTAAAAAAATGCTCATTCACCGACTCATACTGCTGAACTACGTACTGCACGTACAACAACTCATGCGCCAACACACACACCAACCACGATACCGAACACTGTTACAGGCACATACATATCAACAGTACAACAAGGCACAAGCAACTGCAACACAACACCTCCGCGACTCTCTACTCTAACCACCCTACCGACCCGATTCGTATATATGCCCTACCATGTTCTGACAAGGATTAGGCAAGTGACTGCCGCTGTTTACTAGATGAATACAAAGAGTGTCTGCAAGTATTATTAGTATACAGGTGCTCTGTGTATTTAAATTGGCAGGCTAGACACCTCTCTTAATCTAGCGCTTCGAAGGGCAACATGATATGAAAGTAATCGGCTAAAGTAACACCGCACGGCATGCTCCCGATCAGTTTCGGTTTCAGATTCACGCAGTGATAAGCTTACTAAAGCCATGTTGCCCCATGCTCGTTCCGCGCGTGTAATAGCAGCAAAAGTTACAATAATATCTGCATTCCTAGTCAGTAATCGGCTAAAGGTAACATAATTCTTAGTCTTGTGTTGTTTAATTCGTTCTTTTTTCACTTAAATTTAGTGCTTGAGAATAGGTGACAATTGTAGCGGGCAAACGCTGGCGGCACGCTTTCCCGTGTTGATCGAGTGACCGATGAGTCGCTCTACTCGCTCCACTTTAAAATCCCCTAAATTATACTTATGTGAGAAAAAAAAGGATTGGGGTACCTGTAAAAGAAACAAAAACAACTAGCATAGCCGAGGTTTCTTTTTTTTTGTGCTGCATTCGGAGAACATATACACCCATATCAAATTATTTTAAATCTTTCAGTTTTCTGTTGACAACAAAAGGTTGGCACTTTCCAAGTATGGGGACACTTGATATAAACAGTGTATTAAGCTCAAAACATTAGGGCATTACAACCAAAACTATACTGTATATATATATGTATAAAGTGGCTATAATGAAGACAAAGTGTTCAGGTGGCAATTGTTTGTATTCTTTTATTTTCCAAACCTGATTATACAATTTTATATTGAAAATATTTTCCTCTAAAAATAAATAAAACTTTTAAAACAACCTTGTAGGTACTTTTGAAACATTGTGGAAATGGAAATCTGAAAAGGAGTCTTTTTCCAGCACTGGACTATCAAACTATAATAATTATAGTAATGATACTTTCTGAAGCCAGAAACAACCTTGCAGCCTTCTTATTGGCACCTTTGAATATGAAACAAACCAGAAAACTTACATGAAAACAGGGAACATTTAACCAAAAAACAATGTTATGTATGCATTACAAACATATTAAATCATCAAAATATGCAACATCACAGTCATTTCACCATTCTAAAAAAAATACCTGAAAATATGTATAACACAAAAAGGGATATGATTTACACCAAGCAAGATACTGGGCCATAGAACCAAAGTTTCAACAATAAAAAAAGTATGAGGGGGTACCCAAAAATAACCGGAATGAATTTCAGGAGGCCGGGCATTCGTAGTACCAGCATCCACCTCTTGCAGCGCTATGCGGCACCCTTCCCAAGTCAGTTTGCCGACCGGCGTCGTCTGCTAAGGATCTAGCGGCATGTTGTGAATTTTTTCCCCAAGCGCTTCAAAATCATTCCTCGTTTTTTGCAATGTCTGACTTGAAGGACCTTCCACATTCATAAAATGATTTCCTTTCAAGACTTTTCATACGGGTGAACAGAAAAAAGTCACACGGGGCGAGGTCCTGAGAATACGGGAGGTGGAGAAGCGGTGTCATGCCATTTTTGATAAAAAAATTGTTGCACTGACAGGGCAGTGTCTGCTGGGGCATTGTTGTGATGGAACTATCATTCCCCCTTTCCCTCATATCGGGGCATTTCTGCCTTACTGAGTTTCGCAAGTGTCGCGAAATTCCCAGGTAAAACACCTGATTAACAGATTCACCAAGAGGAACAAACTCGGAGTGAACAATGCCCAAATTTTTCTGTGTTTTCCTCAGTTGAGGAGGTTGAGGGTCGCCCAGAACGAGGTTGGTCATCGATCAATAATTCACCAGTCTTAAAGCGAGAAAACCACTCATAGACTTGCGATTTCTTATTAGCATCTTCTTTGTAAGCTCTCTGAAGCATTACAAGAGTTTCCGGCACAGTTTTACCTAAAGCAATATTTCACAGCCGCATGTTGTTCCTTCATATCAGACATTGCAAAAAAAAAAAAACGATTTTGAAGTGCTTGGAAAAAATATTTATAGCAGACAATGCCAGTCGGCAAACTCGCTCGGAAGGGGTGCTGCAAAGCGCTGCTAGCGGCGGAAGCTGGTACTACAAACAGCCCGCCTTTCAGAAATTCATTCCGGTTACTTTTGCATCCACCCTGGTACGAATCACTGCACCAAAAGCTTTCGATATATGCCATGTTTAAAAAAAAGATGGCAACCAGTCAAATAGGCTCAATAGACCTTATGCAAAATTGTTTGGTGATCTGACAACACTGAGAGCGTCGCCATTTTAATGTTGGCAAGCGTCGTCGGTACCAAAGCACGGTGGAGGCATCAGAGAGAGCCGTACGGGCAGTGTACGATAGCGCAGCAGCTGTTTTCCGCCTTCTGACCATGAAATGTGGACAAACAGTTTAAACAACCTACCGCAACTGTCTGATGAAGCTCTAGGAGGCCTGTGCACGCTGGCAACAACCTCGTCGAAGCAGCGGAGCAAGTCCTACGCCTTTGCTGTGGAAGCTTACACACTGCGGGTTGTCGCCAGCGTGTGCACAGGCCTCCGAAAGTTTCGTCAGACAGTTGCGGTAGGTTGTTTAAACTGTTCGTCCACGTTCCATGGTCAGAAGGCGGAAAACACAGCTGCCGCGCCATCGCACACTGCCCTCCACCGTGCTTCAGTACCGACAACGCTTGCTAACATTAAAATAGCGACGCTCTCAGTGTTGTCAGACTACCAAGCAATTTCGCATAAGGTTAATTGAGATGAGGCAATTTTCTCTGTAACATCAAGCAACATCGGCCACAGTGTGTGCCCAAACAATGGCAGACTTCGATAATTGGTGCTGCAGCTACCATACTCCGTTCACCTCTAAGCTGAGACTGTGGTGGAAGCTACGTCCTCGTTAGACCAGTCATACGCCTCTCTTTTGCCACATCATCACGCTCCCGGCCATACCCACGCGCAAAGAGTTGGGTCAGGTGATAAGAGCAGTGATGTGATTGGTCATAGCCATTTTGGAGCAGCTGTTGGAGCAGCCAAAAGTTCATTTTGGAGAAGCAAAAGAGCTTTTGGAGCATAACCGCACACTTCATTTTCATTTATATCACTGCAAATGTGAGGAGAGACGGCAAATATTAGGAGAACAAACACTAGCTGTTTAGTTGCTTGTGGAAGCACCAGACACGGTAACAAGAAGACGACTGATGAAGAACAGCGCAAACTGCCGTGAATGATTATTTTAGGTACGAAATCCCACTGAAGAAATGTTAAAATACAATCATTTTGAGCACCTAGATTTATGTGTCCTTCAAGTTCTAAGGGGGGTTGTAACAAAACTGCAATTCTTAATTCAGACAAAAAAACAAAGCATAAAAAATAAACCTACAAGAGTCCATATATACCTTCTTGCACCCCGTCTCGCTCTGGAGGAGTACCTTTCCCCTTAGTACGCGGGTGCGCTGCGGCGAAGCAAGACACGCAACATCGCGACGCCTAGTTCGCAATTGTTGCTTCACTGCATTACACCACTATGCGGTGAGAAGCGCACTCAACAAAGCTAACTAACCCACCAGAACAGACCACGAACACGAGACTTGTTGCGAAACTTCTGAGTACTGTCAGTGCTTGGTGCGAAATCAAATCGAATAGTATGTTATTTGAGGCGATTATCGAAAGTCCTGAAAACCCGCACGAGCCTACACTAACGATTCGCCCCGGTAGCGAGGCCTGCAGCTGTTATATTTTCAGTATTATTTAATTGAACTTAAGTTCTGGTGCAATGTTAGCGCAAATTCCTCACATTTTGATCAAATGTAGCAAGTGTAGCAGAATAAGCACTTTGGCGCAGTTTGGCACAAATGGCGCAGCAATCACATCACTGGGTGATAAGAGGGAGGCGGCTGATTGGTCCGGCAGGGTGAACATAGTATAGATGGTGCACACTTTTGAAAAGGGTCTATTCAAGGGTAGCTGACAAGCTGTTGGTGGCTGCAATACAAATAGCAGAAGCGCATACTGCAATGTTCACTCGTCTCCTATCATTTTTATATAGCCTTTGTTCTTCTCATGGGCAACACTGGATCCCACCGCTGCCGGCATGTCGTGGTCGAGACAGGTTAACGACGACAACTGATTTATTGCATACAATACGTGGTCTTGTGGGTTGTCGGGCTGGTGGCATCGATTACATGATGGGCCTTGTCTGCTAACCCTCTTTCGCATCTTTTTGCTGGTGCTTGCCACATGAGGTGCTGTGCTCGGCGGTGGGCTCCGGTGTTGCCCACAGCAGTTCTAAATCACTATAAAAAAAACAGGGTGACAAACCTGTAACAATGTAGCAAACAGAGATGTTTTAGGCTGGCTTCACACGAAAAATCTTTTTCAACATTTTGACATCGCAAGGCAAACAGAATTCTGGAAGTTTCACGATCTAAACCAACAAGCACGCCCCCAAAGGATTGAGGATCCATTCCACCGCCTGGCCATGGTCTGACGAGCAGCTGAAATCTCGTTACATCTTGAAGTCGCAATAGCTGCAATTCCAGTCTCTTGAGTTCACGAGCAGCAACCGCTGAAATAGCAACATGCTATTTCTGGTATGATCACCATCCAAAAATACAATTAGTTCATGCTGTATAGACCCAAACTTTTGGAGTGATAACATGCAACTATGCCTATGTCTTTTGCTGATGCACCTGGAACCATAAATTACAAAACTAGAAAAAATAAACCAATCAAATTTTGTTGTCAATTAACCTTCTGACCCTGCAGTGATAATGAAATTAAACTACAAGCATATACAGATTCATTAAAAATATGTTTAATATCTATCTTGAATGAATTGCTATATTTTTATTGTAAATGTCCCATTCTTGCGAGCACATCCAACGCAGTCATTGAAATGTGACAGAGACATCTTGGGACATTTGGGATGCGAGTCACCTTACCACGGCCATTGCTAGCCTGGCTGCAAGCATGCCAGTTGACAGTGTCACCAAATACTTTACCAGGAAAAATACATTTGTCTCCATTCATTTACGCCAGCGCACCCACAGTGCCAAATGTTGCTCTCCTAGCGGTGTAGACACCACGCATCTGAGAGAATGCATGAGGATCACACCGTCCACGCTGTACAGCAGTCATGCCGCACCAAGGGAGAGGGCTGCCGTGGGCACACCGAGATACCGGGTTTGCCGAGACAGTAGAGGCAGCTGTCTCGACTAGTGCTCCAGGTGTCCGCAACCATAGATGGCAACAGTCATCTATTGTTGCCATCAATCGTCCCAATAGACAGATCTCACTAAGCGTTCCACGCATGCGTGATGCCGCCATAACTTTAGTTCACAGGAGGCAGGAGGCAGTGCACGAGACGGCTCGTGTCGTCTCGTCACGTGCAAAGCTCCAGCGGGGTTCTCCCACATGCAGAAAGACTTAAGTTCCTTTGATGCATTGTGGCAGCGGCAGCTTAACGAAACTGGCTGGTGAGATTGGTCTATTCAAAGGCAAAAACCCTGAGGCTGCTGCACATCCAGTCGTTCCAACCACGCAAAGCCTGTTCGTGCCAAGGCCATTGGATTCTCATGGGGTGAGATATTTTCATAGTAAAGTATTTGGTGTCGTCATGTCACACCCTGGTGGTTTTCAACACCCATGGGCTATATAATTCCTCTTCACTTTCAAAGAATTCTGTTACATCAGAAAGATGAGAGGTTGAAAACAGGGATGGAGAAGAACGTCAGAAGAAAGGAGAGGTGAAGCAAAGCGACTGACCGAATCGTCCTGGGCGAGCCAACGCAGGACACCTGTTTGTGCGGAGCGCGGGCTGGGGTGGTGTGTTGCCTAACCTGGGGGGCCTTTGAAGGAAACCTAGCCCGGGCTTGGCTCAACTGCCAAGACCCCAGTTTCATCAGACACGGGGACACCTAGCACAGCCAGGCATGCAGGGTGTCTGAACCCACGCTGGGCTCGGGGCTCATGGTGATTGGTGACACCACTCACCAAACACCCACAAGCGCACAAGTCTCCTGTGGCAACGCAACCCTGTAAAAAGGCATTCAGTACATGAAGTAGATACTGATCAAGCCAAGCGAGAGATACACTTCAACTGAAAAAAAAATGAAGGCTCAGCTCAGACATATGATAGATGCCCAAGTGCGGTTGTCTGTCAAAACCAATGTATTTTACATGCTCCAAGTGAACTAATAGTTATCATAGATAAACTCAAAGCTACAAAGCAAAATGTACCCAAAATACTGAAAGCTGAGCTAAAGTATGCACAGCTTTCTTAACCGAAATACCTAATAATGTTTTTGTTTCACTTGTCTTTCTAATTAAGTGACACCTCTTTTTCAGCTACAAATGGAATGTGCTCATGTGAAACCTATAACTTCATGCTAAATCTGGGTCATTCCTCCTCTGCAGTGTGCTGGCTTGCTCAAAATGAAATCAGGTGGCCTTATCTCGGTCTCAAGAAAAAAAATTGTCAAGGCTAGTGCAGCCTTAGCAAAGCTTTTTCTTGAGGCTTCCTTAGATAGACCGACTGAGTTACTTTCGAACAAACCAGCCAATAAATAGATTATGGACAAACAGAATCAAGATTAGACATTCCACTGAAACGAGTAGCCAAGTGAAATCACCAATTAGCTGAATGCTCAGGCGGTCGTAACCTGCCAACTCGGTAGCCTTCAACAAAAACTCTTTTCATTGCATCAGTTGGCAAAGTAGATGTGAAACACGTGCACGACAAAGACAGGCATTGTATGATGGTTCCCACATCAATCGTAGCTGGCGTCCTATGACACTGTGACATGGCACGTCCCGATGTCGCATTGTGGGGAGCTGGCCGACGCAAGCAGAAATTGCAACCGCATATTTTGGTCATTCCACTGCAGTGTCAGCTGTATGCAGTTTGAATGTTTTCGTGTTCTGCGAAGTTACTGCAAGCACCATGAGTGACAAGGAAGGTGTTGTGATATCACCATCTCAACTACAAACAAACAAAGCATTGCAACAACGACAATGATGCCGAGAAGCGGTGCTAAAATGCTGAAAGGTAGTGCATGCTTTGGTTTTGCTGCATAATTGGTTTTGCTTTAAAGTTCAGAAGGTGAAGAGGAATTGCAACAGCCAGGGTCCTCTGGGGTAACAACCGCTACGAAGTCACGTAAGCACTGTGGAAGGTGTTAGCTGTGCCGGGGCTCACGTTTCGTAATGACGCACTGTGCCTGTTGTCAGGCGCCCGTCACTATATACCTCGAGCAGTGCGAGAAAGATGTGCGTAGGTAAACAGTGAGAGCCAGTCAAGCAGCACCAAAACAGGACCTGGAAGGGTACATGGGCTCATCCAGCTTTGACACCAGAGAGGCCTGAGCCAAGCTGGGCTTTGAGTGGAGCCTCAGCAGAATGCACGAAGGAGGACCAGACAGGCCTTCCTTCATGTACGTCACAAAAAGGTGCCTACCACACACTATTAAGTATATAGGAGGTCGAATTTGGGACGCAGTCTTTCCTCAAAATAAGCTTTAGTCACTTTCCATGATCCCGGGTGTTGCTTGGGGTCTCGTGAAATGACAGCCCCGGCAAGTTCTTGCCCACAGGTACCACGACAAATGCCAAAAACAGCACCAAGAATACAAGAACGCACGAGAGAGGCTTATTTTCATTCACATTTTCTGCCTTGTATAGGAAAGCGACGCACCCTTGTGGTGATAGCTGGCAACTGGCAATTGAGCAGGCATTATCAGTATACAGGAGGCTATGCTCCATGACGCCTATCCTGGGGCCCTATGTTGCGCTTTTTGGACTCCCACGGCGACTAGGGAGAAGGAAGTGACGTCAAACACGCAGCAAACGCAGATTGGATGTTGATTGGTGAGAGTCGCTGATGACGAATTTCCGCAGAAGAAAACAAAGAAAAAGTGAGCTTTGTTTTCTTCTGCGGAAATTCGTCATCAGCGACTTTCACCAATCAACACTTAATCTGCGCTTGCTGCGTTGTTGACGTCACTTCCTTCTCCCTAGTCGCCGTGGGAGTCCAAAAAGCGCAACATAGGGCCCCAGGCAGGTCAGTCATGAAGAGCTTGGCACAAACTATCTTCTGGTACCCCGGTGTTGACAAAGACATTTAAGACCATGTAAGAAGGTGCGAAACATGTGCCCAGTCCTGTTAAATGCCCCTGGTGCAGGTTCGGGTCAGCTGATTGGATACCAAGCAACGCTGAACATGGCTTATATTATGCCGTACTGCTGGAGAGTTACGTGATACTGATCGTGGTCCACTCGGACACAAAGCAGATAGAAGCATTGGCCGAGACCACAGTGGAAGCCCAGTGCGACATCTTTGATCGATTTGGACAGCCAAGGACACTTGTGTTTGACAACGGACCCAGATTAATAGTACTGTTTTCAAACAGTTTTTACAACGGTCATGTACATCACCCCACCACCACTTTGTATCACCCGCAGTTCATCGGGTTATCCAAGCATGCGATATGTGGAGACAAGGGGGCATTTATGAGGTTCAACCTCACAGTCTTGGAACCAGGCTTGCAAGCACTTCCCCACTGTTGTTGAAGTTCCACTGCTGCAGAACCTCAGCAAAAGATAGGAAGTACTCTTCTTAACTGTTATTTGGCTACCACATCAGATCCCAGATTGATTTTTGTCTATATGCATTTGGACTCGTCCCCGCACATGGGAGGCAACCATCCTTTTGGTGTGGGACAGACTGTGTGGGCGCGCAGTTTAGGCCTATGGTGGATTCCTGAAATTGTCTGCTCACTTGATGGTATACGAATGACAACAGTAGGCACTTCAAGAGGACAGCACCAACAGCAGGCAGATCAGCTCTGGACACAGCTTCCCCACAAGTGGACCGGCCTGCCTGTAGTAATTTTTTGACGGAGAGGCAACAATGTTGGAGGTTCGGTGGTTCAATGATCAGGCTGCTCCTTGGCAGCAGGAGACATCCAAAAGGGCTGGTAGAGCGGCCAGGTGATGGGGTACCCTGATGGGAGACGAGTGGTGGCCGGGGTTCACAGTCAGCGCGAACCCTGCCGGCGACAAAGCAGAGGTGATTGACTTTTAGGTTTAGATTTAATTAATTATAGAGCAGAACATCAGAACTGAAGAACAAGAATGGCAAAAGAGGCGCAAGCTCGGGCTCGAACTTGCACTCATAATAGTACAAATAGTGTCTGTGACGACGTAACAAACTAGTAAAAGCCAATTATTAGATTCTCCTTTCCTTATATTTTTTAAACAAAACCCCAAGAAAGACATTAAGGGGTACAGAATCAAAACTTGGAATATCCCCGGAACACTTCGAAATGAGTGAAATATGATCCATGATATCCGTAAATGATAATCACACGCTTGTATTTTCAGCAGATGGCTATATTTTTTGTTCCAACCGACAGATTCTGGCGAGCGCTTCAAAATCAGCCATCGAGTCGGCACGACGCATCTCGGGATATTTGCCCGTGACGTCACGCTCGCAACGTCACGGGCCCATACGAGGCCAAGGGTATAGTAATTACGATCGTCGTCACTAGGTGGCGCCAGCTTTCATCGTCAGCGCGTTACAATTCTGCCAAGTGGGAATGCCCGAGGTACGGTGTACTAGACCTGAGAGGTGCGCCAAGCGCCGCTCGCTCCCGCACGCCTCCATCGGACACGCCACACCGTGGCGTAGCTCTTGATGGGCCCGTGACGTGAGACATTCCAACAAAGCTCAGACCTCAACTACCAGGTGGTATTAGGAAATTGTTTTATTTGTTTTAAAATTGCTTTTCTTGCATTTACAGACGAAAGACTGCTGTTTGTGAGCTGCTGTCATGAAGCAGACCATGTCTACACAAAGAAATAGGCGCTAAAATTTTGCTTCCGTACCCCATTAAAGCAGAACGAAAAACTACTGCTCTCCCATTCTTAATATTTTTTTAACAGTAGCTATAGGGAGACTACAATAATAAAAATACCAGAACACGACACTTATCTTCCAATACACACAAGTAGTCAATGAGAAATGATATTGGAAAAACTTCATATCCGAGGAAAGTTAGTCATATTTGAGATAGTTGCAGTCAGAGGAAAATGTCGGCTTAACGGCTGCTGTTGAGGTCACAGGCATTTATGATAAAAACGTTTTCTTAGAAGAAAAACCGAAAGAGAAACAATTAATTTCACAGCACTGCGATTCACCGAAAGCACCCGTCTTGAACGGAGGAGATGCTAGCTCCTCCGCGTACGGGCAGCCGTCGATGAAGCTTCGTGTCGCGTGCTGGTGCACGCTGGTTCTTCGGCATAGGGTTTCGAGCGAGGAGGCCAATGAAGACAGCGGCCGTCTTGTAAACACCAACTTCTTGGGAGGCCGGAGCTGGGTGGCCATCTTGCGCGCTGACTATATTCCATTCATCCCTAAGCTGAGACTGCGGTGAAAGCTACGTCCTCAATGGACCAGTCATACATCCCTCTTTCGCCACGTGATCACGCTCCCGCTCATACCCACACACCGAGGACTGGGTCAGGTGATGAAAGGGAGGCGGCTGATTGGTTCGGCGGGCACGTAGTTCCCACTGCAGTCTCAGCTCAGAGCCATGTATAGAGAGTGTTTGGTCAATGGGAGGCGCGGGCAGAGCCTGGGCGTGCACCAGAAGCAGAAAGTGGGCTTGACATTCTCTCTTGGCCAACCAGAAGCCTAAAAGAATCCCTAGCGGTAGTAGCGAGAAACTGTTTTAATCATAGGTATATGTTGGTATATGGTTTTAATAAGCACGTAAGTGTGAAGTGTAGTGACCCTTCATGGTTGAAAATAGGGTGCACAGTGATGTTACGATCATGATCATGCAGAAAGATGTAAGAAACAAATGTGCCGCTCAACTCTGTTTTGCTCGGGGAGAGTGTGACCGCTCGGACGGTAGATTCCCGGCCCTCGGCGCACGGATTATGTCGATCGTTCCGCCAGTCGCACTCTTCCACCATAATTTCGGATGACCGTGATTGAAACATCACATGCACCACATTTTCAGTCACCGAGAGTTACTCCGACGCACTTATTAAGTTTGTTTCTCGCAACCACCGCCAGGGTATTATTTCCGGCTTCTGATTGGCCACATTCGAATTTGTGAAGACGCCCTGGAACACGCCCAGCCCGCTTTCGGCCAATGGCGCCTCCTCATTTGTCTCCTATACTTCCCAACGAATGGCCAAACTTTCTACATGTATGGCTCTGTCTCAGCTTAGGGGTGAACGGAGTATAGGGCAACATGTCTCAATGCAATGAAATTTCGTAAAGTCCAAAACCGGGTACAGCAGAGCGACCGGCCAAGGGGAAAAGATCAGAAGGTTTGAAAGGCCACGTCTTGCAGGGCAGACTGGTAAACTGAACGATCACGAGCGTTGGAACACTGTGAAGAACATCAGGTGCTTATTTACTGTCCTGAAAGAACTGAAGGAACACAAGTGTTGGAACACTGCAAAGAACCTCGGAAGCTTATATACTGCCCTAAAAAAACTGAACGAGCACGAGCGCAAGAACGTTGTGAAAAACCGCAGGGGCTCTTTTTGTGCCCAGAAAAGAGTTAAACAGTCGAAAAAACGGCATAGGTTGACAGGCTCGGCCGACGCACCAAAATATAGCGGTAGCTGACGCGCCGAAATATAGTGGTAGCTGACGCACCAAAATGTAGTGATCCTCTGGTGGAGAGGCGACGATCGGTGGTGGTTCGACGATCCGGCTGCTACTTGGCAGCAGGAGACATCCAGGAAGGGCCGGTAGAGCGGCAGCGCTATGGGGTGCCCTGACGGGTGACGAGGCAGAGGTGATTGACTTTAGGTTTAGGTTTAATAAATCATAGAGCAGAACATCAAAACTGAAGAACGCAAACGGCGAAAGAGGCGCAAGTTCGGGCTCGCGCTGGCGCTTGTAAAAGCACAAATAGCGCCCGTGACGACGCAACAATCTAGTAAAAGCCAATTACTACGCTGCCACTGAATTTCAACCTGCTACTGAATTGGAAAGTTCGCGCACTACGTACGTACAGCCAGGAGATCACAACCACGACGGGTGCAGCTCAGAAATTCAACCAGTCCGAGATTGATGAAAACAGTACGGGCGACACAGTCACATACCTCTGAGCATGTTTACCCTGCCGATCCTCGGTCTCAGTGTTCAATGGTTCAATACGATCAGATATACAACTAATCATTTTTTTAAATATTCTTTGCAATAAAATACGGCAAAAAGATATCTTCACCTCAGTTCGGCAAACACCCACGTCGTTTGTTGTTGTTATGATGCCACAGCTACACCATACCACGGTCCACGGCTGTCGAGACCAGTGTTGCTGCTCGCGCTGACAAAATGTTTATTCCACCAATTTACGCGAATTGCACAACAGATGTGATCTTGGCGGATCTTAAAGGATCACGAAAGCTAAGGAAGAATATAATTTATAGTCTTTCTGTAGTTATCTAAGTTACTAATATCATTTACGACTGCCTGTACGTGAATATCGGATTCGAAAGTGACCACACCCCCTGCCTGTCGTCACCTGCAGAAAGGTGGTCATTCCACAGCGGTTTGGGGTCGTCACTTTGCCCAAAGTGCTAGTAACTCGCCTTTTGGGGTAGTCAAAGCCTCCAAAGCGCCATTTGACTACACGAGGGTAGTCATTTGTCCTTAGGTGCTTGGGGGAGCACGTGCCGTCACTTTAGAGCGGACTTCTCGCGCACGCAGGGGCCTGCAAACCACAGCTGACGTTCTAGGATATAGTGAAAATTGTTTATTTCTTTAATGCCCCAAAACAACCGTGTGGATAGTCTCTAATGTAATAGTTACGATGATTCTCCGTGGCTGTCGATCAAAGAAACCCGCACATGCAGCTACGATTTTTTAAAGAACTTTAAATTTGATAACCAAGCTCACTTTGCTTACCTACTAATGTGATTCCCCGTTGCTGAGAAAGCGAGTAAGCGGTGAAAGACATGAGGTAAAACGAGGCATATAATGTAGCCCTTATCGCGCACTGAATTAAACGCATCGTTTAAAAAAAATGTACACTGCTGGCTCTACTCCAGTTTTTCTATATAATATTGAAATTAAGTAGTTTGCCAACAGCAAGCATAACTACTTCCGAGGGAAGTCTAAAAAATAGACATAAGAACATTCCGCGGTCGACCAATTAGAGCGTATCGGAAATGTTAGATGTATGAAAGGAAAGCAACTTAACGAAGACCAGGACAGGACACGTCACAAGGGTAAATAACTAAAACCTTTTTTTCCTGAAATACGAAATTCATTACATATTGCGCAGAGAGAGGAAAGTAATGTTGACGATCCTTTCCTAACGCAGGGGTTCTAGATGTATCGAGTGTGAGTGCACCTAAACAGCAACAAAGCAAAAAATGACAAAAAAAATATTTGTCGTTTCGGATTTGCAAGTGGGCACGTCAGCGCGCAGCCTGTGAAGATGGCTAATCTCTTCATTTGCCACATGCAGGTCATCCTGCTTATCGCGGCGCACTCGGAAATCTACGCGGAAACACCAAGCAAATCTTCGACAGACACCTCCTGATTGTCAGGCTGTGTCACCTCCTGATTATCATGCAAGACCCAAACACGAACGCAGCGCCGTCTGCAGGAACCAGCAGCCATATAAAAAAGCCTTTGACCGAGCGGCACTTCAGTGGGCACGTCAGCGCGCAGACTGTGTAGATGGCTAATCCATTCATTTACTCTCATGCAGGTCATCCTGCTTATCGCGGCGCACTAGGAAATCTACTCGGAAACACCAAGCAAATATTCGACAGACAATAACCACGGATCGCTGTTTCGCCTCCTGATCGTCATGCAAGACCCTAACAAGAACGCAGCGCCATCTGCAGGAACCAGCAGCCATATAAAAAGCCTTCGACCAAGCGGCACTTCAGTGGGCAGGTCAGTGCGCGAGACTGTGTAGATGGCTAATCCTCTTCATTCACCTCATGCAGGTCATCCTGCTTATCGCGGCGCACTAGGAAATCTACGCGGAAACACCAAGCAAATATTCGACAGACAATAACCACGGATCGCTGTTTCGCCTCCTGATCGTCATGCAAGACCCTAACAAGAACGCAGCGCCGTCTGCAGGAACCAGCAGCCATATAAGAGAGCCGTCGACCGAGCGGCACTTCAGTGGGCAGGTCAGTGCGCAGACTGTGTAGATGGCTAATCGTTTCATTCACCTCTATGCAGAGTCATCCTGCTTATCGCGGCGCACTAGGAAATCTACGCGGAAACACCAAGCAAATATTCGACAGACAATAACCACGGATCGCTGTTTCGCCTCCTGATCGTCATGCAAGACCCTAACAAGAACGCAGCGCCGTCTGCAGGAACCAGCAGCCATATAAGAGAGCCGTCGACCGAGCGGCACTTCAGTGGGCAGGTCAGTGCGCAGACTGTGTAGATGGCTAATCCTTTCATTCACCTCATGCAGGTCATCCTGCTTATCGCGGCGCAGTAGGAAATCTACGCGGAAACACCAAGCAAATATTCGACAGACAATAACCACGGATCGCTGTTTCGCCTCCTGATCGTCATGCAAGACCCTAACAAGAACGCAGCGCCGTCTGCAGGAACCAGCAGCCATATAAGAGAGCCGTCGACCGAGCGGCACTTCAGTGGGCAGCGTCAGCGCGCAGACTGTGTAGATGGCTAATCCTTTCATTCACCTCATGCAGGTCATCCTGCTTATCGCGGCGCACTAGGAAATCTACGCGGAAACACCAAGCAAATATTCGACAGACAATAACCACGGATCGCTGTTTCGCCTCCTGATCGTCATGCAAGACCCTAACAAGAACGCAGCGCCGTCTGCAGGAACCAGCAGCCATATAAGAGAGCCGTCGACCGAGCGGCACTTCAGTGGGCAGGTCAGTGCGCAGACTGTGTAGATGGCCTAATCCTTTCATTCACCTCATGCAGGTCATCCTGCTTATCGCGGCGCACTAGGAAATCTACGCGGAAACACCAAGCAAATATTCGACAGACAATAACCACGGATCGCTGTTTCGCCTCCTGATCGTCATGCAAGACCTAACAAGAACGCAGCGCCGTCTGCAGGAACCAGCAGCCATATAAGAGAGCCGTCGACCGAGCGGCACTTCAGTGGGCAGGTCAGTGCGCAGACTGTGTAGATGGCTAATCCTTTCATTCACCTCATGCAGGTCATCCTGCTTATCGCGGCGCACTAGGAAATCTACGCGGAAACACCAAGCAAATATTCGACAGACAATAACCACGGATCGCTGTTTCGCCTCCTGATCGTCATGCAAGACCTAACAAGAACGCAGCGCCGTCTGCAGGAACCAGCAGCCATATAAGAGAGCCGTCGACCGAGCGGCACTTCAGTGGGCACGTCAGCGCGCAGCCAGTGAAGATGGCTAATCCTTTCATTCACCTCATGCAGGTCATCCTGCTTATCGCGGCGCACTAGGAAATCTACGCGGAAACACCAAGCAAATATTCGACAGACAATAACCACGGATCGCTGTTTCGCCTCCTGATCGTCATGCAAGACCCTAACAAGAACGCAGCGCCGTCTGCAGGAACCAGCAGCCATATAAGAGAGCCGTCGACCGAGCGGCACTTCAGTGGGCACGTCAGCGCGCAGCCTGTGAAGATGGCTAATCCTTTCATTCACCTCATGCAGGTCATCCTGCTTATCGCGGCGCACTAGGGAAATCTACGCGGAATCACCAAGCAAATATTCGACAGACAATAACCACGGATCGCTGTTTCGCCTCCTGATCGTCATGCAAGACCCTAACAAAGAACGCAGCGCCGTCTGCAGGAACCAGCAGCCATATAAGAAAGCCGTCGACCGAGCGGCACTTCAGTGGGCACGTCAGCGCGCCAGCCTGTGAAGATGGCTAATCCTTTCATTCACCTCATGCAGGTCATCCTGCTTATCGCGGCGCACTAGGAAATCTACGCGGAAACACCAAGCAAATATTCGACAGACAATAACCACGGATCGCTGTTTCGCCTCCTGATCGTCATGCAAGACCCTAACAAGAACGCAGCGCCGTCTGCAGAAACCAGCAGCCATATAAGAGAGCCGTCGAACGAGCGGCACTTCAGTGGGCACGTCAACGCGCAGCCTGTGAAGATGGCTAATCCTTTCATTCACCTCATGCAGGTCATCCTGCTTATCGCGGCGCACTAGGAAATCTACACGGAAACACCAAGCAAATATTCGACAGAGAATAACCACGGATCGCTGTTTCGCCTCCTGATCGTCATGCAAGACCCTAACAAGAACGCAGCGCCGTCTGCAGGAACCAGCAGCCATATAAGAAAGCCTTCGACCAAGCGGCACTTCAGTGGGCACGTCAGTGCGCAGCCTGTGAAGATGGCTAATCCTTTCATTTACCACATACAGGTGATCCTGCTTATC
Source organism: Ixodes ricinus (assembly GCA_037355805.1). Lineage (NCBI taxonomy): Eukaryota > Metazoa > Arthropoda > Arachnida > Ixodida > Ixodidae > Ixodes > Ixodes ricinus. The sequence continues at coordinate 18,465 of JAZHYW010017224.1, forward strand.
GCGGCGCACTCGGAAATCTACGCCCGAAAACACCAAGCAAATCTTCGACACACCATCACTAAAGGTCGCTGTGTCACTTCCCGATCGTCATGCAAGACCCAAACAGGAACGCAGCGCCGTCTGCAGGAACCAGCAGCCATATAAAAAGCCGCCGACCGAGCGGCACTTCAGTGGGCACGTCAGCTGCGCAGCCTGTGAAGATGGCTAATCCATTCATTTACCACGTGCAGGTTAGTTGTTGCTCAACAAAAAGATCGAATAATGTATGCCTTGTTCAGCTGACGTTCCCAAGCCGTATTTTGAAAACTGCTCTTGAAACTTTGTTGGTTTTTGATGAAACTCAAACGTGTAGTAGTTATGCTTTGCGGTGCCGTCGAATCCAACCCCGGTTCAACAACTTAGAACGAACAGATAGCTAAAATCCTTAGTAGGCAAACAACGATGCGTCAGGAGGTCATGGGCAGCTTAACGGAGGTCAAGAATGCCCACAACAAACTCGAAAGACCAATTGAGGTTATAGAGAGCAGGCTACAGTCTTATGAAAATCCAATCCAGAGCTTAGATCACTGGAGCAGGCTGACCATGACTTCAGGCTAACTTCCAGTCTAACATGACCACGTTACACAAGACCATTGCAGCTGTAGCAGAAAAACTATAGATCTCGAGGACGAGAAGTAGACGCAGCAATTTATTCAAATACGGGGTTCCCTATACAGCGGAAGAAACAAACGATTCACTGTACACAGCAACGGTGACAAATATATTTGAGCAAATACTTAACGTCAAAGTAAAATCTATTGAAAGGCTGCACCGATTAGGAACAGGAGGCTCGGACCGCCCAAGATTCGTGATAATAAAACTTCATGAACTTCACGAAATGATGAATATCCTGAAAAACTGTGATAGACTCAAATGGACTGACTTCTCGATTCGTGAGGACTACTCGATTTATAGTAGATGGATAGGAAAGTTATTGTGGCACTGTAGTTCCAACATTAGACGGGACGGAGAAAAGGCATCCTTGGCACATGACAAACTGACGATCGGCAAAGAATTATTCGCGTGGGATGCGACAAAACATACCAGGTTGAAGCTTCCTTCCCGCACAAGGGAACGCGATTCCCAAACATGACCAGCATACCATAACGAAGAACTACGCTGCATCAATGTTAACGCTCGAAGTATTGTGAACAAGATCGCACTCTTGAAAGCCTAATAGTAACTTACTCGCCGCATGTTATCATAATAACAGAATCATGGCTCCGCCCAGAGATCGGCGATAACGAAATTTGTCCACCAGGCTACCGAATTTTACGCAAAGACACAGAAGGTCGAGGTGGGGGCGTCGCTATTGAATACGACGAATTGCTAGTACTGAGCAGATTGGATGATATTGAGAAATAAAATGTGTCTGGCATCGGTGGCACTGAGAAAAAATAATGTTGTTATCGGTGTGGTTTACCGCACCCTTTCAAACGAATTACACGTAGAAGAGCGCGTTGAAACCTACAGAATACACAGAAAGAATAAAACACATGAAGGACGAACACAGACACCCACAGTTCTTTCCAATGGAGCAACGAACATTTATGAGATGCCCATGACGCTACGACCTTGAACTTCAAAGAATTGAAAAAAGAAAACGAAAAATAAACTCAAAATGAAAAATAAAAAAAAAAACTACTCACAAATTTTAATAAATACCAAATTAAAATGATAGGAAAAATTATGAAAATTAACCCCTGAAAAAAGGGGGAAAGAAGAAGAAAAGAAAGGAAGGAAATTAACCCCTGAAAAAGGGAAAGGAAGAAGAAAGGATAGAAAAGAAAAGAAAAGAGAAAGAAAGAAGGCAAAATTAATAATTGATCAAAACAAGCTTTTTAGGATAATTCTGGCGCGAGGAACTCCAGCTCTTTTGACGATAACGCCAGAGAAGGCTCAGAGACATTGTTCGCGGCGTATCTGATCTTAAACGCTTCAATTATTTCGCGCCCACACTTATCTCTGTGTGAATCAAGCACAGTGGTGTTTTCAAAGTTTGGGGTGCAATCGTGGCAGGTACGGGCATGCACAACTATTGGGTGGAATGAGTCCGATGATGCCTTGGTAACTTCTAAATGGTGCTTCCTAAGGCGAACATTTAGGCATCTTCCAGTCTGGCCGATGTATTGGCCTCCGCAACTCAATGGAATCGAATAAATTGGCTTCTCTTTACAGTTAACATACTTGTTGGAGTGCTTGATGGAGCATTCGGGTGGTCGACTCTCGTTATTCACCCTCTGGCACATTTGTTTTAACCTCATTCTACAAGTGAAGACCACCTTCGTGTCGAACCGAGCAGCAAGAGTCTTCAGGCGGTGGGCGGTGTTGTGCACGTATGGAATGCAAACCGGACGTGAATGACTATTTTGTTTCAATGGAGGACGGATGGGGTCCGTGATGAGACGCTGAAGGGTTGTACGGAGGAGGTCGGCTGGATAACCGGCTTGGAGCAGGCGGTCATGCTGACGTAGGACGCTTTCTGATGAGAGGTGTGAACAGGATTTCGAGCGAGAAGAGGCAAACAGGGTTCGAATGATTCCAAGCTTTACCGACTTGGAGTGGTTACTGCAAAACGGAAGAACAGGTTTCTTGGATCGTTGCTGGAAACTCCAGCATAGACCTTGAGGATGAAGATGAAGTTTTAAATCCAGATACTGTAGACCTTCATCTGTTGGTTCTTCACTCGTGAAGTTGAGACCCGACGAGCAAGAATTAAAGGCTTCACAAATGGCCAGCGAAGAGATGGAGGACGGATGAACAACTAGATAATCATCTACATATCGGAACACTCGGCTTTCGGGAGCTATAACGTCAAGTTGGGACTTCACGGCTCGGTCTATGTACATGAGAAAGACTTCACTGAGCACCGGGGCTAGGCATGAGCCTATACAGACACCTCTCTTTTGTCTAAAAATGTTTCCGTTGTATTCAACAAGCGTGGACTGAAGGTATACGGTAAGGAGATCAGTGAAGTTCTTTGTGGAGATCCCTGATGTATTTTGGAACTCGCATGGACCGTGCTCATGAATAGCATCAGAAACGGAATTCAAGAGAATTCGGGGGTCCAGACTGTAGTAGCACTCCATGTTTTCATTAGACATAGATGACCTTTACTACAGTCTGGACCCCCGAATTCTCATGAATTCCGTTCGATGCTATTCAGAGAACGGGGTTCATGCGAGTTCCAAAATCATCAGGGATATCCACAAAGAACTGGATATTCTCACCGTATACCTTCAGTCCACGCGCTGTACGAACTATAGACAAGAAGAAGGTGTCTGATATAGAAGATGATGACTCTAGCCCTGGTGCTTAGTGAATCTTTCTCGTGCTACTATCGCGTACAATATGAGCTGAAACAGCGCTCCGGCCTGTTCACGGTACTCCCCGCGCCGCCTGTCGCATCGCTCCGTAAACACGTTGCACCTGAGGCCGAGATAAATTCTCATTCGCGTTCACTGCGCCGCGGCGCTCTTCCGCTCGTCTGCTAGCGAAAATATTGGCCGACGGAACCACCATCACGGTGCGTGTGCCGTGTAGCCCAATGTTCACGTTTTCAGCTAATATGCATTTCTTTCTCTCTCAAGAAAGCGCCGAAGTGGAAAATGCGTTGTCACGCTCGTATCTCCTCGAATAGCGCTGCACTGACGAAGCTGCCATGGCCCCCAAAAGGAGCCGATTTGAATATCATCGAACACGTTTGGAGGCGCATCAAAGTAGCCATGTCACGGCGTCCCCTCCACCGCGAAGCTGCACACAAATCGTGGAAAGCAATGAGAGTTGAATGGGAGTGGCTTCAGGCCGAGCCAGCCTTCGTGGCCGCGCTCTATAATTTCTCACCATACAGGATGAGAGCCGTGGTCGCGGGCCAGGAAAGAATAACGCGGTATTTTTTGTAAGATTTAATGCGCCTCAGGACCCCCTGAACCGGACTTATACCGATTGGAACATAGCAAAGCTTGATGCTACGGTTGCGACACCGTTTGACGCCGTAACCAGGCGTAGTATTGCGTGCTGCCTCCTTGATTTTAATCTTCTTGTATAGTGCAGTTGCACTTCCACGCCGACTATTATATATAATCTTTTGTGTCCCACTTTATTAAGACTATAAATTTGTAAATAAAACACTGGTGTCTTTCTAGCAACTTGTTTTGTTTAAAAGAAACACGTGGGCCCAGTAATAAAGAAATAATATTTGAACCTTCTCATATTCAATAAATGTTACAAAACCTTCTCAGTAACATGTATGGTTAGCGTTTTTTTTAAACAGATGTGATCAAGGAAAAAGGAAAAAAAAAGTAAGTACCTTGGAAATGGACTAAATCCGGTATACAAATTTTGGCCTATATTTTACGATGTCCTACTTTGTGCATGCACTTACTCAAACAAAAACAATCTTCAACGCATTTCGATGTGATTTTCAAAAATGATTATGCAGCTGCAATTTAAGATACAAAAAAATTTCTTCACCAGTCATCGTTTTGTTTACGTGATTCTACGCGATCGAGTAAAGTTAATCAATTCCAAAAGAGGGACGACAAGTGTAATCTTTCATCCCCCCCCCTTGCCGCCCTACCACACACACGCCCTGCTGTCGCACCAACCGTCTTGCCGTGCAGACGCCCGGAAGAGCGCAGTGCCGCAGCGAGCGCAAGTGATAATTTATCTCGGCCTCAGGTGCACCGTGTGTGCCGAGCAAAGGCGACAGGCGGCGCAGGTAGTACCCTCCGCCGGCCGGAGCGCTGTTTCAGCTCATATTGTCCGCGTATAGTTACATAGACCGAGCCGTGAGGACCCAACTTGACGTTATAGCTCCAGAAATCCGAGTGTTCCGATATGTAGATGACTATCTAGTCGTTCATTTGTCCTCCATCTCTTCACCGGCCATTTGTGAAGCCTTCAATTCTTGCTCGTCGGGTCTCAACTTCACGAGTGAAGAACCAACAGATGAAGGTCTACAGTATCTGGATTTAAAACGTCATCTTCATCCTCAAGGTCTATGCTGGACCTTCCAGCAACGCTCTAAAAAACCTGTTCTTCCGTTTTGCAGTAACCATTCCAAGTCGGTAAAGCTTGGAATCATTCGAACCTCTGTTTGCCTCTTCTCGCTCGAAATCCTGTTCAGCACCTCTCATCAGAAAGCGTCCAGTGACAGCATGAACACCTGCTCCAAGCAGGTTATCCAGCGGACCTCCTCCGTACAACCCTTCAGCGTCTCATCACAGGCCCCATACGTCCTCCATTAAAACAAAATAGTCATTCACGTCCGGTTTGCATACCATACGTGCACAACACCGCCCACCGCCTGAAGACTCTTGCTGCTCGGTTTCCGACACGAAGGTGGTCTTCACTCGTAGAATGAGGTTAAAACAAATGTGCCAGAGGGTGAACAACGAGAGTCGACCACCCGAATGCTCCATCAAGCACTTCAACAAGTATGTTAAATGTAAAGAGAAACCAGTCTATTCAATTCCACTGAGCTGCGGAGGCCAATACATCGGCCAAACTGGAAGATGCCTGAATATTCGCCTTAGGGAGCACCATTTAGAAGTCACCAAGGCATCATCGGACTCATTTCACCCCATAGCCGTGCATGCCCGTACCTGCCACGATTGCACCCCAACCTTGGAAAACACCACTGTGCTTAAAACACACCGAGATAAGTGTGGGCGAGAAATAATTGAGGCGTTTAAGATCAAATACGCCGCGAACAATGTTCTGAGCCTCTCTGGTGTTATCGTCAAAAGAGCTGCAGTTCTTCGCGGCAGAGTTATCGTGAAGGTAGGTAGTTTTGATCATTTATTAATTTTGCCTTTTTTCCTTTTCGTTTCTTTTCTTCTTCCCCGTTTTCAAGGGTAAATTTCCTTCCTTCTTTCTTTCCCCATTATTCAGGGGTTAATTTCTTTCTTTTCTTCTTCCTTTTCCCCTTTGTTCAGCAGTTAATTTCCAGAAATGTTTTATCGTTTCAATTTGGTATTAAAAAAAAAATTGTGCGATTTATTTTTATTTTAAATTTAAGCATTTCTCTCTTTCTTTCTTTCGTTTAATTTTTCGTTCTCTTTCTTTCAATTCTTTGAAGTTCACGGTCGTAGCGTCATGGGCATTTCATAAATGTTCGTTGCTCATTGAAAGAACTGTGGGTGTCTGTGTTCGTCCTTTATGTGTTTTGTTCTCTCTGTGTATCCTCAAACGAATCTCGATTTTTCTTCAAACTAAATGAGTAGCTCTGTCGCCATTGTCCAAGTAACTGTAACCTTATAGTCGCGGGAGACTTCAATCGTCCCCGACATCGACTGGACAAGCCCGGTCCTAAGTTTTCTAGCACCTTCAGCAGAACCACTGGTTGACATAGCCGTTTTCCATAACCTTACGCAATTGGTTAGAGACCCGACACGGGAAAGTGGCGAGTCAGCATCAACGCTGGATTTGGTTTTTATCAGTGATAGGCTTGCAAGTCATGCTACGCACACTACGTTGCTCCCAGGCATATCTGACCACAAGGTAGTTTTGTTCGCGATAGCCGTCAAACTCTGTCCCCACAAACCACGCAAAACAACTCGGGTACTTAATTTTCTGCAGGCTGATGACGAAGGTGTTCTTGACAGGTTAGATCTTACATTTTTCTGAGTTCGAAACAATGAGTGAGCTAGACTGTAATAGCGATGAACGATCTGTGGACATTCTTCAGATCAATTGTTCATGAAAGTATTAGGCAATGTGTTCCCACCAGAAACAAGATTGTAAATAAGAAAAATCCTTGGATTACAAGGCAAATACTGCAACTACAAAGGAAGGCTAAAAGATTACAAAAAACATGTAAGACGGCATCGTCCTCTCCGGCCACTGAGAGACTAAATAATTTACGCGTAGACCTGACTAGCCATATAAAACAAACGAAAGATAAGATATCGCAACGAAACCTTGGTCTCATTTTCGCGTTCTTCACCACTTAAGTTCTGGAGGTATCTTTCGTCGTCAAAAAAGACAGAATACTGTTTCTAGTCTGTCAGTGGATGGAGGCATTATTAGTGACCCTGTCCGCCTTGGTCTAACTGCTTCAACCGATATTTTAAGTCAGTATTCACGGTTAATAATGATAATAACACCGAAATTAGTGAGCCCCAAACTTCTACTCCATTCCTAACCAACTTATCCATAACAGAATCAGGTATTCTGTCTTTGTTACTCGACTTGGATACCGAAAAATCCCCAGGCATTGACGACATTCCAAATGCTTTCTTACAGAGGTACGCACAGTGGTGTGCTAAGTACCTCTGTATAATATATGAGAAGTCTATCTCGACGTGTAAGGTACCATGGGAGTGGAAACGTGCCAAAATTACCCCAGTATTAAAATCAGGAGATAGTCAACTTGTAACAAACTACAGACCAATATCGCTCTTGTGTGTGTCTGAAAAAATCCTGGAACACGTCATTTTCAAACACATCGCACATTTTCTTGAAAGCAACAAATTATTGGACAATAGACAGCACGGGTTCAGACAGGGTTTCTCGACAAGTACACAGTTACTAGAAACAGTCCATTACATTACAGAAGTACTCAATAGGCGAGGCCAAGTCGACGCAATATTCTTGGACCTCGCAAAGGCGTTTGACCGGGTCTCACACTCCAAACTACTCTTAAAACTGAGGATGCTTTACAAAAACGACATGCTATGCGACTGGATCCAAGATTATCTTTCCTTAAGAGAACAGTCAGTGTGCATGGGTGGGACCCGGTCAAGTCCGGTCTTGGTCGACTCAGGGTGCCCCAGGGTCCGTCCTCGGGCCACTTTTTTTAGTTTTTATTAACGACATTTTTCTGAATATTCCGGTACAAATTAAGCTCTTTGCGGACGACTGCGTACTATTCCATGAAATACGTAGCGCCGAAGACCAAGCGCTATTAACCACAGCCCTGGCGAGAATTTCTAAATGGTGTGAGAATTGGCAAATGTCACTGAACCTTGAAAAGACAGTAACTATGACGTTCACTAGAAAAAAAAACACCTAGATAACCCATACGTTTTACAGGACACCCAACTTAATAAGGTAGATTCATTTAAATACTTAGGAGTTCATACGCTTACAAGCGACATGAGGTGGAACCACCACATAGACTATATTACCAAGAAAGCATTTAAGAAACTGGGATACTTAAGGCGATTTCTTAGAGACTGTCCATCTTCAGAAGTAAGACTTCTCACGTTTAAAACATGCGTACGGTCTATTCTCGAGTACGCGGCAATAGTCTGGGTCCCTTACACTGCAACAGCGAAAGATAAACTGGAGCGTATTCAGCGAAAAGCAGCATGATTTGTGTACAGTTCGAATAGCTGATCGGTATCACCAACTGCCCTAATGGCAGCTGCCAATCGTAAAAGCCTCAGTTTGAGACGTCAGCGGGGACGACTTAAATTTCTTTTCCTACTAGTAAATAACCAGCTAAAATAAATAAAAGTTACTACATTGCATTTTTCCAACCGCGCGTTACAAGACGTTCTCACGCGCTTTCATTGAAAGATTATTCCAGCCATAACGACGTCTTCGCGCAATCATACTTTCCTAGGACAATTCGTGAAGGAACTGCCTCGGCCCAGAAGTTGTAGGCAGTGATTTTCTGGCGACCTTCCTATCACAACTTCATAAAGCAGACTAAGAATAAAAGATAAGTATCACATTTATCTCTCCGAGCTGACAGTAGACAGTTTTAGTGGACCGTAGGCTAGAGCTTTGCGTACGCAGGGAATTTGCGGGTCGTGAGTGCGGATGTGCAGAACGCAATAGAAGGGATAGCGTATTGCGTACGCGCGCAGTCTGGGGTTTTGCGTTGCGGTCTAGCGGAGCAAGCGGAAGCTCTATAGAGATGTCGGGCCCAACGAGAGCGCTAGTTTCAAGATGGCGATTACCTCGACTGGCGCAGCAAGGGTGACGTGGTGTCCTCGAAGTACTGTGTTACGTGAAATGCGCGGTGTTCAGCACGGCAATTCTTTCCGGGACCCACCGCGGTCAATCAGATCGCCATGCAGCTGAAGGAGTGCACACTCAAAATGTCACCGCTCGCAATGTGCGTCAAATCTATTCAACGCTGAACTGTTCCACACAGTCCATCGCCGATGGACGAACGACTCTACAAGAAATTGCCGAAGTTCTCGCTATGCACTGGACATCACCAGGTCATGGATTTTATTCCGCCATAGCATTCATAAAAGGTGCCGTTTCCACGGGAGGATTGACGGAGGCTCCGTGATCGAATTTGGCTACGCACTCGTACTCGTAGCCTCTGTACCCCGCAGAAAAGCGCGCTTGACGAGGCAGCTGCGGCTTGGTTTAATTTGAAATAAAATGGTGGACACGTTTTCATTTTCAATGTTTCTTTTCAGGATTTTTCTATGGCTGTTACAAATTTAACCAAGATCATGCGAGGTGTTCACTCGGAAACGTAACGCACAACTACATTGGTCCGACAGGTCGTGTTTAGCGTAAGCTAGCTACTACTTGCGTATTGCGTACGTAAGAGCCAGAAACGCTAATCTAAAACTGTCTAGTAAAGCAAATAAGATTTTCGAAGTGTATGTGTTGATGACGATCGAATTCTTACTTTCTTTCTTTCCTCTTTTTGGCCATTGATAGGCTATCACGTCACTAGGACAGATGAATATCTCTTTTATACCTATTTATTTTCCCTTTTGTAAGTGTGATGAAAATGTATATTTTTCAACTACTGAACGGCGTTTTGAAATTTTTCTATAAGTGTATCGCAGTGACTTGTGCGAAACGGCTTGGTGATCCGACTGTTTGCGATGCTTTTAAACTGTCAAGCGTACTTTTTCGTGAAGATTGGTGTATTTTGTTGTACCACAGTGTCCACCCTGCTAAAATCTTAATAAAATGGCAGTATTGAATAAATAAAAAAAATAAACTGTTTTAAAATTTGTAATTCTGGTGTCACATAAAAAAGTGAAGAAAGCGAAAATATTCACTCTACAGCAAAGCCCGTGCGTCTACTTTTCCGCACAACACTCGGAAATTAATCACCGCAACTTATGAAAGGCAGGCTCAGCAAACGACAATGCCGAAACATATGTTAAAAAAACGGAGTCTGAGTTGTGACATTAAGCAACGCAAGTGTGACGTTTTACATTGCTTAATGTCACATCCCAGGCGGCAGCTTTTTTGGTCCAGCCATGTGTTTCGGCATCGTCATTCGCTGATCTGCCTCCGTAAGTTGCGGTGATTGCTCTCCAAGTGTTGTGCGGAAAGTAGACGCACAGGCTTTTTAGAGTGCAGGCGCAAATGTAATTCGATCGGCGATCACCCTTTTCACTTACAAAAAGTAGGAGTAGGTACTGATGCACGTACGTGAATTTCGATTCTACCACCTTGACAGCAGCGGTACATGTCAGCAAACTTAACAAGGTATCGCAGCGTGTGGTAAAAGTTTTTAATCTTGTTCGACCCGCTCAAAATACCTGGGAACAGGTGAGCGGTTGTGCTCGTTCTTTGCGGAGGTTTGCTCCCTAAAAAATATTCTATGTTTTGAAAGAAGAAAACAGCAATAGCAATTGGTCGCCATTGCAACTGGTTGCGCTACGGGACGAGCGAATGGCGAATGGTATCGCTGCAGCGCGCCCTGACTGGCACGGTCTATAGTCTTGATAAAATTAAGGGCGTTGACCCGAAGTCAGTCACTCGTTCTGAAAGCTATGCCTCTCAACCATCATCTTTCACAGGTTCCTCATTACTTCAAAATGATGATGATTTCAATGATGATGCTAATGCTGACGACGATGATGGTGATGATAATGCAGCTGCTTCTGCTGCTGCTGCTTAATAATAATAATGAATATAGTAATGATGATGAGGTTTTTTTCTTTGCAGCAAGCGAGCTCGAAAAATCCTTTGGCTAAGTAAAAGTTAGAAACGTCAAAGGAAAAAAAAACACCAATTATCTTACACCATTTTCTATCTTATGGCACGAGCCTTCGGATTATGTTACGCCATCTCACAGTGTTTGTCAGGAATGCGAGGGAGCCTTTGCCACACTTGCTTAAAATTTGCTTTCTGTATGACGAGGCGGCTCCGTTCAGACACCTCTTTTCTTCTACCCGTGGCTTCACAGGAGTTTGTGAGATATAAAAGGGTTAAATGCGATTGCTGCTTATACAGTAAAATAATATCAATGTTGCGTGCATGTTTATACGTAGAGTTTAATTCTCAGCCTGAATGAACCTTGTGTCTCAGTTGAAAATTTAGCTAGTGCAGTACAGCCGCTGTACAAGGTCTTGAACGTGCACACGGTTATGCGTGGTATACGACCGCACGCCGGTACGATGCTCATCTAGATCAAAATGGGTAGGGGTGCGGTCGGTGTACAGTAGTCGACACTTGTGTTGGTATCAAGAATAAACGGAAAGCAACAAAGAACGAAGACAGAACGATAAATTTGTTGCCTTCCATTCGGTAGTGAACCTTGCCAGCACGTTTATATTGGTCAAAAGTGGGGATGGAGTTCCAGTTTACTGAGACACTACGTACTCAAGATAACCAATCATTTACACGACGTTAACTATTTCTTTACTATATCTTATTCGTGCTCTACTATAATGAAACAGTTAAGGCGCAGAAAATACTTCGCTCGCGCTCGTTTGGGCGCGCCGAGGTAGAAAGCAGGCGCTAAAGCCACATACTACAGTGTTCTAGAGGTTGTAGTGGCAAGAGCGGCGGCCGCTTTGTAACGTGTCGCGTAGACGACACCGTGGCGCTGCTGCTCTGTGCCCTAGGAGCGCGCCTCTGTCAGCCCCATCATCAGCGCTGTTCGGCGCTTACTACTGTGGTTTGACAGGAGCTTTTCGCGGTCTGCTCTCGATCGCTAACGTCGTTACTGTATACTCCGTTTTCTCCTCATCGCTTGTGCGAGAAGGCCAGAAGGGCGCGGGCTCATAGCGTTGGCGGCTGCTCTTTAATGCGCGAGAGCTTGTGACGCCGCGGATAGTGCACCTAGATGCAGAGGCTCGCGCTTTGTAGCCTTTCACCAGCGGTACGACTTCATAGGTGAAACAAGGCATAGATATTGCTACAGGAACGTGCCCCCGTGAGCCTCGTCGTTTTCTTCGCTCATCGCACATCTGCCCATCTGCCAGAGAAATTCTCCTGGGGCACTGTACATCCAGCCGCCGCTCGTGGCATCTACGTTGGCCGTCTTCACGCGGCCCATTGTAAGCGGGCGCCGCTCTTGCCACTACACTACAGTGAACTAGAATATACGTGCTTAATGGAAACGTCAGCGGCGCCCCGTCAGCCGTGTGAAGCCAGAAGTGTAGACGGTCGAGAGTGGCGCTGTTGTCGAATTCCGGAGGGACATGGCTACTGTAACATGGCATATTGCGTCACGTACGTTCTCGGATGGTTCTTGTGGTGTCTATGGCGGTTTTTGCAGATTTGTTTCCTTGAATTTTAAGTGCTAACGGCGTTGACCCATTATTCATAGCGTTCGGGGAGCTTGTCGCTAAGCAATGAAAACGAAAGACGGATGCGCACCGCAACGCGCCCATGCATGACTAGGTACCTCGCTTTTTACTACATTGCCAAAGTAAGCTCCCCAAACGTTAATTGTCGTTGCGACACCCATAAAGCATGTGAAGCCCACACTAATGTACCACTAATATCGAAAACTGCCACGCTTGGCGCGAAATTCGCTGGCAAGTGCTCCGGGAATCAAACACCAGCGCTATACCTGGTAGGTTCCAGCAGCGCCTCACCCGGAGGCCACGGCAATTTTTCACTACTCCTATTCTAGTTCACTGTAACCACACCCTCTAGAACACTGTACACATACTAAAGATTCTTATTCTTCTGCTTCTTCTTCTTCTTCTTACTTCTTCTTTTTCTTCTTTCTTGTTTTTCTTCCTCCTCCTCTTCGCTCGCTAAAAATAAAGGTTTAGCAAAATTGGTCAGAGCTTTTTACCTTCAAATAAGACTAAACATTTTAATAACAAACGAACATATATGTACTCCCTTTAAAAAAAGGCTGGTTCACACAGACCCGTTTCCTTACGTTACGTTACGCTACGTTACGAAAAGTCACAGGAAATCTGTGCATTGTACGTAAGTGGCTACCAATTCAGGAGATAGCCTGGCACGCGACATTCGAGATGCAATGTTTCGGTGACTTAAGCGCGAGACATGCGCGTCCAAACTGTCCGATTCGGCGTGCGAACCGCCGGAACGACGTCCGAGGAGCAGGGTTTTCGTCGCACCGGAGGGCGCGGACGGGGCCTCCGTCCGGCGACGGCGTGCGTCCAACTTGCTAGATATCGCCGCACGGCTGTCCGATTTTTGAGGGCCGCGGCCAATCGCAGCACGGATGGCGCGAGGTCATGCTGTCACGTGACATTCGGCCCGATCGGGCGAGGAGGCGCTTCGTGATTCGGGCAGTTCGGGGAGCGGATATCTCCCCTTTGCAACGCCTACACGCACACATATGGCGGTGCGCCGTGAAGGAGATGGACGCCATCGAGTTTTCTCACGCGCGCAAAACAAGCGGCTGATCTCGCGCGCCATAGCAACCGGCCTTCGGGGACCGATCGAGGCCCGTCGAAACCCGAATGTACTTCGTTTCACCTTACGATGAAGAGCAGCGGACGCTACGAGCCATTCCAATGCCGTGTGAGTGTCACGTCAACTTCGGGAGAGACGCGCAATGCGCGGTGTGCGTAGTCACGTGATTTGTACGCAGTGGTCGCTTCGCTGGGATGGCTCCTAAGGTCCGCTGCGGTCCATCGCGATTAAGTGATGTTGAGCAGAAAAGTAACCTCAGGGAAAATGTCTACACACGCACACTTTAATAGAATGTAATAAAAATATTATGTTTGTTTTAAAGTCAGAAAAACCAAGAAGGGCGAGGGTAGTATTTTAGTTTTCTAGGCTAGGTGGCGCGAGCTACCGCCCGTTACTAAATGTAGCCATTAGCATTCATCCATCCATTTGGTAGAGGGATACCCAAAACTGGGCGGAGCTGAACTGGCGCGACGCAACGACGCGTCGGAAGCCATGTGTCGCGAACCGTCCTGTGCGGCGATTCGGAGCAGCCATCTTCCCGACAGTTCGCACGCCGCACCGGACAGTTTTGACGCGCATGTGTTTCGCGCTTCAGGCGTATCGTAAGAAAATGGCGCTGTGTGAAAAGTTGAACCAGAGCTCAACTCCTTATGTTGCGTTACGACGAGCCTTGTGTCCTTGGTGACCACGGTAACTGCACCGTCCTGGCTCGTCGATCACCCGAAACATTCGTGTCTCGAAATGTCGCGTGTCAGGATATCTCCTTCCAAATGGTAGCCACGCTTAAAATGAAGCACATATTTACTCAGTTGACTTTCTTAGCGTTTTACACAAGAAAACGCGTCTGTGTGAACCAGGCTTTAAGACTAGAAGCTTCCGCCTTCAGCGCGAGCTAGCCTTCAGCGCAGAGCTCGCTGGCTTCCGCAGTGTTTTGGTTGCGCGTGCCTGCGCGTTCACACTTGTGTTGGCAAAGGGCTAGAAAGCTCGCGCCTGAAGGCGGAGCTCCCTAGATGTAACTTTTGTACTTATTCGTCAAAAGTCTAGATAAAATAAGCTGAATTCCTTGATCATTCGGATAAACCCGGAGGGACACACAATGTGTCGTGCGTGTATTATGTATGTACGTGCCTTATGATTTGCTCTGTTTGGTTGCATGGAGGCATTCGTGTGGTTTCGGATGCGCGGCACCTTGACACACTCTGTGATCTCCGGGTTCATCAGAATGATCAAGAAAAAATGAAATTTCGTCCAGGGGTGGGTGTGTCACCAGCATGTTTTAACATGATGCTTTTCTATGGGTTCTGCTTTTTTGTTGGGTGCGTCTAGGGCCTTGAATTTTTAGTGCTCTTGAATTGTGAGGATCGAGCCCCTTGTGGCAACTGAAGTAATCGCGAGGGGAGGAGGTTTATCGCGCTCTTTACCCTATCAATTCACTCTTGTCTTTTGGGCAACCTGATGATCCGCAGCAGTG
The DNA here is from genome assembly GCA_037355805.1 of Ixodes ricinus. Classification (NCBI taxonomy): domain Eukaryota; kingdom Metazoa; phylum Arthropoda; class Arachnida; order Ixodida; family Ixodidae; genus Ixodes; species Ixodes ricinus. The sequence goes on from JAZHYW010017224.1 coordinate 33,538, forward strand.
GACCCGGTCGCCCACATGCCAAATTGTTTCTGGTCATTTCCGCCGCGAGGTCGCCAAGTAAAATTGGCCACGCGAAGGGCGCTCCGCAGCTGATAAAAAGCCAGCGCACAGTAGGCGCCGAGGGCTTTTGGGTCGCGGCGCGCGGCGATAACAGGCAAACAAATGATGAATGTTGTTCTGAACGAGTGCGTTGTATCATTTTCCGAGGCAGGTAGCAGCCGACGTTACTAGATTAGCTCAGTTACGGAACTGCCCATAAACACTGCAGCGTACATGGGCTGCCCAATCTCTCCCACGGTTCGCATTTAGTCATTCCACGCGCGCCATCGTTTTGGGAAGGGCGGCTGCCACTCTATAAAAAGCCCGTGCGTCTACTTTCCCGCACAACGCTCAGAAGAAGCCAATCGCCGCAACTTGTGGAGGCGGCTCAGCGAATTACGATGCCGAAACGCACATGTTTAGACCAAAAAACGCAGTCTGAGTTGTGACATTAAGCAATGCAAAACGACAAGCTTGAACCTTGGCTATACGAATGTCACGACTGCGTTTTTTTATTCAATCGCTATATGTTTCGGCATCGTGGCTTTCGCTGAGCTCCATGTGACCGCGATGATGTCCTGCACGTCGTTGTGCGGAAGAATGAACGCGCAGGCGTTGCCTAAGAGCGATGTGGTAACTCTACTGTATTAAATACGTATGTTTCGAAAGCGTGTGGTGGCGGCAGTGGCGAAATAAAGTGTGTGACCGGGTGGTTACTTTGATTGACTTTCGTGCGGAGGCCCCGGGTTCGGTGATTCCTGAAAGCGGCGGGTATTTTTCTTATTCTTTCAATTTAGCGTTCTCGCCAACGGCCTGACCACACCAGCCGTGAACGGCGCCGCCGGTCCGGCGCTGCTGGGCGGCACCGCCGTCCGGCGTCTCAACGCCCGAGGAGTCACGTTGGGCTCCGTTTTGCGAGCGTCACGTGACAGCTTTACTGGCTCTCGCGATCGCGCGCACGCGCCATATCGTCATTCGCATGGCGATATGCCATATATGACATATCGTCATGGGAAAACGTGGCTATCGCCTTTTGAGACGTCATCTGGTGATTTCTGATAGAGGCTATAAGACTGATACACGTAAGTGCTTTATAAGTTGATTGTGTTAATCATCGATTGACGGAAATGAGAGTGATGTAACTGTCTGCTATTACGCTATGCGTTTAAGAACGCGATGGCTACAAGCCTTTACCTAGTTTTTTTGCACAGTCTATCGAACTTGTTCAACGCTGACATAGAGGCTTTCCGAAATTCACTCTATACTCGTTTTCACCTCAAGAACTGTTGTACAAAAAGCACGGCCCCTCACGTAGAATCACGAATTTCCTCCTTTATGTGGAGAATTAAGATATATGTAGTGTGCATTTTAGATTAGATATATGTTATCTTATCAAGACGTTCACGTTTCAAACGCCGAAAAGCATTGCTTCTTCCTCTGACAACCAAATATTGTTAGAAGTACTTCGCGCGGCGTATGAACCATGCGCAAAACCTGCTCTTTTCTTGAGGTCAAAACGAGTACAGTCACTTCGATCACTCACCATCTGATGAAAGTGTATGTGCCGTACTAACAGCGACCTTGTGGCTGATAGTGGAAGAAGTTGAAAGATCCTCCGAAGCTTGGATGATGCGAGGCCTATAGACCATTTGCATCGCTTATCATCCCGGGCAAAAAATGTTGAGTCACTGAGCTGTGGAAGCATGCGCAGCGTCCAATAAACCGCACAGCAGATCAACAGCGCATTGTCAGAAGGCGTTCCACAGCCCAGAAGAAAAAGATGGCAGCGCGCAGAAGCCGATTTTTGCAAAGGTCTATACATTCGAGGTGTGAGTACGATGCGACGCAGGAAGAGCTGCGTAAGAGTTCATTCCTATCTTAGGATGCAGTCAATCTGTTGGCGGTACATAATCAGCTTCAAAGCCCTTGATCTATAAAAGTTTATCACGCTTTCAATATGAGTTGGTGATTCTGTTCCTACCGCTTGTATATCATCAAAACTGAGAGATCCAGAAATAATGGCAAGGTAAAGACCACATTTTCGTCTGCCGTTGAAAGTGATGGTGCCCGGCAAAATACTTACAGACTGCGGGTTGATTACCGCCAACAGAGTATGACAAAAAAATCAAAGCTATGTTGAGCCTCCAGATTGCACTGAATTTCAGCGTCTATTCTGGTCATT
>JAZHYW010017225.1:0-18799 GCA_037355805.1 Ixodes ricinus
CTTGGCGGTTGATTCGATGAGGTTGTATTCGTATCTTCAACACGTTTAAAATAAAACGACCAGCAAACCGCATTATAAAACTCATAAAAGAAACAGCAATAATAAATTATTCCGCACGTCAATATCGCCACAATATTATGAAATAAGTCCTGAACACGGTGCAAAATAATAAATACGAAACTAAGCGTGCAATGTATCAAAACGAGTTCAACAGAAATGCAACCTTCTAGAAAGCGGGCGAAGATCAGCCGGGCGACATTTGCTTAGTGCGTTGACCCTCTGTCTTCGCGAGCGTGTGGTTGTTGGTTCGAATCACGATAGGCACTATATATTTTCTTACATTTTTTGTATTAACTTTATTATTTTAAATATTTTTCTCACCTTTTTATATTGGTTTTTATTATTTTTAATATTTTTTCTCGCCTTTTTTATTTTTTTTTATTTTAAATTTCTTTTTACCTTTTTGTATTCGTTTTTATTATTTAAATTTTTTTCACCTTTTAGTATTAGTTTTTCTAATTTTAAATATTTTTTCTCGCATTTTTATATTCGTTTTTATAATTTGAAGTTTTTCTCTCACCTTTTTGTATTAGTTTCTATTATTTTAAATTTTTTTCTCACCTTTTGTATTAGTTTTTATTATTTTAAATATTTTCTATGTTTTTCCTTTCGTCGGCACCGTTCTTCAGGGTAACAATCACGCAGAAGGTGAAAATAAAAGTGCGACCCCGCGTTTGAATTGATGCAATTCAGAAACCGTGGTCCTCTTGTTTTTCCAGGATGATTCGCTTTCACCGTTCTAATAGGTGGGTCATTGTAGTAAACAAACAGCGCAAGTCCTTTCAACGAAGAAATAAAAATAGTAATAATGGGCACATTGAGAGCAAAATGGGAAAATGTGTAAGTGGCAGCCCCCCCCCCCCCCCCGAAATCTACCATTTTGCTGGGACCTCCTCTCCCCCATACCCCTCATACAGCATTTTGTCATGGGCGCCCCCCCCCCCTCTGAAACAAAATCCTGGCTATGTGCCTGGTAAGTGGTAAAACTGCCACAGTGATGAAGCCGAAGTTTGTCATGAAAGCGGTCATCTTCACCCACTATTGAAACGAAAATACCGTCATTTTAAGGCAGTGATTTGGTTGAGCTCATAGCGCATCTCTTAATTTTCTGACTTCCGAAAAGTAGCCGACGCGGTGTGCTACCTGCATTTACATGTTGACTGGCACCATATAGTGCCATATACAGGAGTATCAGGCATCATATACTGTTATATATGGCAGCCCCTGGCTCCATATATGACTTTATCTGGCAATATATTTCGTCATATATGGTGTCACCTTGCCATATCTGCCCTGATTTCACCCCTTATATGGCAATATATGACCTTATATGTCTACTTATATGCCCACATACGGCCTTATATAAAATATATCTGGGACATATATGACATTTCTGTAAGGGATGCTATGTCGAAGTCTGTGAGTGGACGAGGAGTGCCGTTCTGGGGGGGGGGGAGCCCATTTACTTTAGCTTGAACCCGTGGCGCTGCTAACGAGCTAAAAGAAGAACAAAAAAGAAAAAAGAGCAATCGGGACCCGCTCTTGACAGAGTTGCATATCATAGGTACGAGTGTTGCATGCCAGAAAAAGCGAAATGCTCACGAATGTTCTGCCCTATCGTTTTGTGAAGCAGCGCGATCTATTCATTCACCCAAGGTGTTAAAAATGCGTAAAGTCGATTGAAGACTGCCAGGAGAAGATAAGTTAGACCTTCTTCAGATGGGGCAATTTTTCCGAATAATCTCGGCGTTGCTCGCTAGGTGGCATCGAGCCGGATCGATCCCAGCAATTCCATGTTTCAGCTCGATGATCTATAAATTGCCCCGTCTGCAGTGAGACTTAGCGCTGCCAAAAAGGTACCTGGTTTAATTTTATTCTATTTTTTATGTTTAAAAGCTACCGGGGGTTCAATAGTGGAATGTAACATTCACTGCATTTAGTCTACGATTGCAGGACACTTACGCAGACATGAGACTTCGAGGGTGTTGCCTGCAATACATTATACTGTGTAAAACGTTTTCTTTTTTGGTGAAATCGCTGCTTATAGCGAAATTGGCCCAAGTAATGTTTTCGGACTATTAACAATACCTTATTTCTAGGAATGCAAGTTGTCAAGACGCATCTGTTTTTATAAGTCGGTCTCACTTTGATGGTATGCACTTGGTATGTTGTTGCTGTTACCATTATAATTCATGGATTCTGTGCTGCTGCTGCAGGCAATTTACAAATGTATGATATATTCAAGTTATATCAATATACAGAATATTTATTCAAGCATTCGAATACATTAATACAATTAGTGTAATACAAAATTCAAAACAAAGTATGCAATCTGAGAAACAAGTATGTTTGATAAGTTGCCGTAAGTCAATATACCAAGAGCGTTTACAGGTACCTTCAAACAGTAACAACTAATGAAGCAATGTGATAGAAACATAATCGGGACTTAGGTGCTGCATGCACAGGTTACTTGAAATAATCCTGTTCAGTTGTGTTGCCTTCACAATAGGCCAACCACGCTGGGGCTCTGAGCGAGCAGAGCACGAGCCGCCAAGATCTGTCTCGAGCACTCAGCAAATGCGTCGATTGAACTAACGTTATTGCGGTAGGGCGTATGCACCGAACTGTTAGAGAGGTCAGTCTTGGAAAAAATGGTATCCTTCAACACGACACCCCAACCTTTCTTCTTTTTCTTTTTTTGTTACAGCGGTTGAGACGAGAACGAGTATAGATGGTTACAGTCAGATTATGCTACAAAGCATTTTTATTCCGAAACGTACTGTTCATTAACTCGGTATTTTCTGGCGATGTATGGTTCTTGTAATTATGGTTATTACAGTTAATTTTTTGTTTTATATGGCTTCTGAGGTTTGTCACAGAAACGTCCACTTGAGACTTTACATTAGGTTGACGTGAACTCCCAGATTTCGTAGCTTGTTTCGTGCAACGTACTGATCCACGGCAGGCTGACCCCACTGCCAAAAAGCCTCCACAGTTTGACCACAAAACTAGTATATGTACATCTTCCTGGCAAATTCAGCGTCGTCACCGAAGTTGCCTGCATGTGTGGCCTCTAGTGAAAAGAGCTATTCCTTTGCCGAGTCTGGGATCTCGCGGCGCCACCCTCCTGCCACGGTTTTTCTCATATGGTCGTCCTGATCAGCACAAGCTGCTGGGTGTCCTTTGTGTGCTAAAAGGTAGTTGTGCGGAAAACAGCAGGACTTCATGACTTAATCTACATTCTGTGGCAGAAGGTTGATGGTCCGCAGAAGGATTCGCCACCTGGAAGCCATGACCCTGAAGGCACTTTCAGCGATTCTCCTGTTTGACCGAAATTATTAAAGTGATTAGAGTACACACCACTGGAATAAAAGGAATACTGAAACACACTGACAGATGTTCTAGACATGAAAACTGCATGTATTTGCATGCAATTTATGAAACAGTCTTGGAACTATAAAATGAGTATGACGAAACCTGAGTGAAAATCAATTCACAAAACAAAATTATTACAAGTGTTTTGGAGTTAATACAAAATCCTACGACAGTTTCTTAAATATGTTGAGCACTTTACAAGAAACAAGAAAAAAAAACATATTGCGAAAATTTCCGTTATGAGGCAAGTGCACATTTCTGTAGTCTCGACAGGTTAAAAAGTTTCTCGACGTAGTAGACCACAACGCCGCTAGAGAGCTGTGACCCAAAATGGCACAGTTGGAGGAGGAAGTGGAAGTTTGCACTGTGATGAGCTCAACTGAGTTGAACACATCAGGTGCTTGTTAAGCTCGAGGTCATGTGCGGCATCCAGCTCAGTGCAACCAAGCTCATTGAAATTGGAAATGAGTCAGTGTATGCAGTTTTCTGCATGGGCACAATCAACAAAAGAGTGTTGTCAGAAGGGGCAACCGGAATGGAGCGATTGCCACTGCCTGCATTTGTTCACGTTGACCGCATGCATGTGGTCCCAAAACACATGAATCTCCCCAATTGGCTGCTGGGGTTGCTGACATCATCGCCATTGCAAAAGCCCACTCAAGATGATCAGGACTTGCAATACACAGAAAGACGTCACTATTATTTTTTGGAGCGCAGCTCTTAGGCGCCGGTTTCCAGCTTGAGCGGCGTCGCCGTCGGCGTCGGCGTAATCGCGCGGTGCATTATGCGAAATGTCCCATAATGCACCGCGCGAGCCCCGTTGGAGTCACGTGACCTCGGGGTGGGGGTCCAGTGACCCCCTCTCCCCAGGTCACGTGGCCCCCGAGGTCACGTGACCCCCATCCCCGAGGCCACGTGACCCCCTCCCTGAGAGGTCATGTGACCCTCCCTCCCCCCGAGCTCACGTGAACCCCCCCCCCCCCCCGGAGGAGATTGAAGAATGAGGGGAGGAGGATGAGGAGGAGGAGTAGGGGTATACCCTCCCTCAGTACTCTTCCATCCTTCTCAAGAACTGCGCTCTAATTCGGCGTTACAGGGAGTTGTAAACGGCTTTCATTGTTTCCCCGTTTCTGCATGTGCAAATAAGCGGGCGAAATCAAAATCAACTGTATTTTCGTCCGCCAAATTTAAAGTGTCGCTCACACTAGGATTATTATGAGGACTGTATCCGTGATTTAGGCCTGATTGAAGCTCAGTTTCGGTTAGAACACGGTCGACATGGCCTGGAAAATTCCTAACACATACTCCAATTTTATATAGAACATGCAAATTGTCTTCAGCGTCCTTTAAGACTGTATTCATGAACTCGGATTTCGCCAACTTTGCTAAGTTCTCGTAGTGAAAGACGATTTTTATTAATCTTGACTCGAACTTCTTATCTATAGAAGTTAACCAAACATGCAGTGCACCACGAAGTTTCTGTCTGGTGGTTTGATTGTGTGGCATGAACCTACCGAGCTCGACTGAGTCTGTAGTTAGGCCCTTCTCTCATCAGCAAGACTTTTCGCCGGATATGGGTGGAGAAAGTCAGTGCGAAGCTGAAAGGCCTCGTCGCCCACAAATGCATAGGGTGTGAAGCGTGGCTTCTGACACCCTGGGAGCACTCCCAGCTTCTGCAGGTGATCCAGGCCCTGACCAATCTCGGAGGTCTTAAAAATACCACCATCACTTTGTCGTCCCTCTGCAACGACGTCAATAAGCACAAACTTGTACTTGCTGTCTACCACAGCCATCAGGACTATAACGTAGGTGCCCTCAAGCATCAATGCACTCACTGTAGGAACAACATCACCGAGTTTCATAATCTCAGCTTGCAAGACCTTCAGGCTAGAGACGCCTTTTTAGACTGCCCTCTCTTTCAATAAACTTAATGCGATACTTTACCAGCTATTGGCTTCCCATAAATATTTTGATGACTCGATTTAAGGCAAAATCTTACTGTGCAGGGAAGCTATGCTACCCTGCACAGTAAAACGGAACCAGGCATTTTGAAGAGTGCTTAAAATAACTGTGACTCCAATTTTCAGCCACAGTTCTTGGCAAATGTCACCGCGCAAATTGGTAGCCTCCTGATGGTGGAAGAAGACTCGCGAGATTATTGTGCACCTATAAAAGAGTGTACATCAGACAGGGTGGAGGTGGATGTTGGAGCCAGACACATATCCAAGGGCGACGCCCAGGGTTCTCGGGACCGCTTATAAAATCCTCAAAATTTGATGGCACATCATCCCCCTTACCCAGGCCAAACTGATTCCCCCTCACCCAGGCCGAATCCGCCCACCAAAAAAAACACAAAAAACTCCTGGCGATGTGCCTGGTTGGAGCGGTGGTAAACCGATGGATCTTAGGTCTGCATCAGTTAAAGACACACGTAATATGACGCACTTGGACGTTGAGTTTAGGCAACCGGAAACAGTGGTAAATGCCAAAAACTCTTGCACAAAAGTCGGTTGTGAGACATGGTCGTGGAACGCGTGTAAACGTGTAAAACCTTCCTGTTTCGGGCAAACATCCCAGGGAGGAGTCTTGCACATTGAGTGCAGTCAATGTGGCCTTAACCCGACACTGCGGTAAGAAGAAGAGAAACTTGGAAGCAGAATAGTACGACACAAGCAAGAGGGTAACGTCTGAACATCAATTAGTTCTGAATTTCTCCGCACAATAATTTTTTACAGGCTCACTACATTCTGCCCTCGGAGAAATTTAGAGACAATACACAGCAAGTTCCATTTTGGTTGATTACTGTAAGGAAAACAATTTCTTGTTTGTGACCTTTAGGGGAAAACTTTAAACTTAACGTTGATCTTCATTTGGTTCGCTGTCTCGCCTGAAACTTTATATCACCCTATAAGATAATGACGATAGTCTTCCTTATCTTTCCAACGTTACCCACCCATTCAAGAAAGGGTGAGTTGAGAAGTTCCATCAAATTCTTCTCGAAAACTGATGCTTGAACGCTATCCCTCTTCAAAAAGAAACTGAGCCGTAACCCTCCTGTGATTTTTTAGAGCGCAGCTCTTTGGCGACCGTTTCTTCGCTTCAGCGGCGTCGGCGTCGCCGTCAGCGTCGGCGTCGCCGTCGGCGTAACCGCGCGGTGCATTATGGGTAAATTTCCCCGCTAAATCTATCGAAAAGATTTCCCCGCTAAATCTAGCGCAAAAACTTTCCCCGCTAAATTTAGCGGAAAAATTTCCCGCTAAATCTAGCGGAAAAACTTTCCCCACTAAATTTAGCGGAAAAATTACCCCGTTAAATTTCGCGAAAATTTTTCCGGCTAAAGTTAGCGGAAAACTTTTCCCGCCAAATTTAGCGGAAAAATTTCCCGCTAAATCTAGCGGAAAAAATTTATCCGCTAAATTTAGCAGAAAAATTTTCCTGCCAAATTTAGCGGAAAAAATTTCCCGCTAAATTTAGCAGAAAAATTTCCCCACTAGCGAAAAAGTCTTTCGCTATATTTAGCAGAACATTTTTCCCTAAATGGGAGGCGAGCAGGAGAGGAGGAGGGGCATAGCCTCCTCTCCGTACCTTCCCCTCCTCCTCCTCAAGAGCTGCGCTCTAATTCGGCGTTACAGGGAGTTGTAAACAGCTTTCATTTTTTTTCTTCTTTAGAGTTTGTCTTTTCCTTACCACATCTTGTTTATGTGATACACCTTGTAATTGTAGAATACCCTACCAGACTCCTTTATTGCAGTTGGTGGCAACGTGCTTGCCATGGACAGCTGCTAGACAGTTGGGGAACTGAAACCTCCGCTTGAACTATTCTGCCATCTCCTCCCACTTAGCCTGTGTAGGAGGCTGCGAAAAGAAAAAAGCCATTAGTGGAGACTAACATGCCTTATGGAGTGTGACAAGTGGCCATACAAGAATGCGAAGGTTCCACATACAAGACGAAAAAGAGCGATTGTTGACATATTCCAAAAAAGAGAAGCAGGGTGGAAGAGGGTATTTGATAAAGAAAAAGCATGCTTCACATAATAAAAGTCACCGAATTTTAAACAAGGAGAAAAGAAGTTACAAGGACAAACTAGAGTTGCAAAACATTCTTGTTAAAAGTGTTTGGCACTTCAGCACTTCGTTTTACCTTAGGAATGTGGCAACCCCCATATATATTCTTAGGAAAGTATTCTTGCTGAAGTGAAATGCTTATATTCTGGGGGACATTAAGTACCTAGAAAGACGTCTCATCCGTGTTCATGTTCATTTTGTTCCTTTCTGTCACATGCAGACAGTGCTCAAAGCCATCCCTCTAGTCTGGGGGTCTCTCCTAGCTCGAGCACCGGTAGAGGTCCCCGGAAAAAGGGAGGAAGGGGGGGGAGGGCTCTATTTGTGCTTTTTCGAGAACTTTAAACAGATACTTCTACAGCTACTTTCTACGGCTATATGTTCTTGCAATTTATCCAGGACTTGTCATCTATGTTCTCCAAGCACAGGACTAAGACACAGGGACCTTGGGCCGAAATTCAAGGGGAGGTCCCGGACCCCTTGAGACCCCCCCCCCCCTCCCCGCCCCGACTTTAAGCACTGATGCAGATATGACGTGCTAAGCTTTTTTCCCGAAGCTCTTGTCGGATCTCTCACCCAGTACCGGTTCCAACTCAGTAATTGTGGCGACAATAATGTATGATTTGTAGCTTGCTCTAGGTTTTGTTCGTGTTAGAATGGTTGCCATCTGTAGTACAGATTTGTTAGTTTTCTTTGTAGGTAGGTACACTCCTTGCTTCCATTTTCATAAATGATAGTTTTTCGTACCGCTGCAGTCTACAAACTTTTATCAATAAAGTTACGTCGCTGACTTAGTTCGCATCAAGCATAACCACGTGTTATATTTTTAATTACAAACAGAAATCTGGAACATCCCAGAGAGTTAGGAGAACATACCTTCATAAGTGGTTTCGTGCAGCCGATCCCACAGGGCCCTTCACGTGACGTGGACTGCCTGTTGCGCTGTTTCCAGCCCAACCGTGTATAGCAGCTAGGGTGACGTCCTTGATCTGTGAGCCAGATGATAGGTATCTGCAATAGAACAGAATGACATACAGAATGCAACCTTTGCTCGCTTCATACCTTACTTCACGCGACCAGTCTACGTAAGTTTGGCTGACGGATTGTAAACTTCGTCGCTTGCTGTCGTTCGCTGGAAGGGCTATGCGATGCGAATGGGCAGTTATCATTTTTATATCGTTCACACATGACGCGCAAGCAAACTCAAAGAAATAGCTACCACGCTAGACAGGAATCTCTGACCCACATATAAACAACGGAGGCAGGTTCTTAAAGTACGATACCTCAGTGCAATCGCAATGCGTTCTTCCGATGGAAGCGGCTCACGGACAAAAAACTGTCGTGTCAAGTCCTCCTTCACCATGTAGTGCACTTCATCAAAGGTAGGGGGCGTCATGCGGTAAAACCTCACAAAGAAGTCGACGTTGACGTCTCTCATACGTTTCATCTGAAGTGAAGAAATCACCGACTTATACGTATGCGAATGCACATAAGTCACGTGAATAGAGCTTACCACAGTAGGGTAAAGTCCTTCTTCTCTTGCTTCTCGAAGATTGGGCGAACCCACCATCTACGCTCTACGCGTGCTCTTTTTCTTAACTAGCAGCTGCAAGAGCACGAGCCTCTTGCGCATAGGAACAGGTGCAGGTGGCGCTTCATTTTGTCTTTGTAACAGAGCTCCGTTAGATGTACTATATTGATCCGAGAGACAAAAGTACCAAATTAATACTATCAACAACAACTGCAGTGGTGGTGATCAGTTGAAAATGTTTTGGAGCGGGAGATGGCGATGCCGATGGTTATTGAGACGCACTAAAAAGGATGAAAATGAGTGAAACCGAGCTTCATTGCAATTGTTGTAATAAAAATGCGTGGTTATTATTGATAAAGTTAAATGTCACGGCATGTAGCCATCATTAAACGCACGGTTTCTTTTAAAATGTCCTTTTGTTTATTAAGCGCGTCTGGCTATGCTGGGCAGACGCTTTGGACACCGGGACGCGAAGCGCCGCCCGGTAGCGCTGCGTGTGGTTCGACTAGGCGCACGAGTGTGGCTTGGCACGCGTGCTGAGCCGAGACGCGCAGTCTAGACGCCCATAAAAAACGCGCCATGTGGGCCACGCATTACAGAGATTTGTAAACGCCTTTCACTTTGTAACTGCTTACTGTTTAAGCTGTTTTAAAGCAGAGCTAACGCCGTAGAGGTGGTGAGTAGAAAGTAGGATATTACTAATCATGATGACCGGAGGGCTCCGCGAGAGCGCCTTGGGCCTTTTTCTTAACCTGTGACAAATTACAGGTAAGATTATTTTATCTATTATATTTTCATCAACACTTTTTATTGCAGTATGAAAGTTTTAGTATTAAGTCAAGAGGCTTTGGTTGATAGAAAATAACAGATGTTTTCACAATCTATTTTCCAAGGAACTTTGCAAGTTGATAACAGATCATTCTTCTACTGAGCTAGTACTATTCGTTTTTGAAATTAATATTAAAAATTGAGGCAATAAACATTTTGCTATCCTTCACATTGTCTTCACTGTAATGGTTAAATACCACCAAGACCCAAAAACGAATATTTAACCCTTTTTCAAATCTTCGTGAATTTAGAAGTATATTTGCCCGTTAATTCATGCTCATATTGCAGGCAACCACCGAAGCTCCTTGCACAAAAGACGCGGGATTCACACTAGGAGGAACTTTGGTGCATGTATGTGTCACCCAAGAGGAGCATAGATATACCTTCACGACAAAATGCGACATTTTGCAGAACTGGATTTACATGACCAGTCCTATGACATTGCGTGTACCCTAAAAACATTGACCATGTTTTTTCACCGAAAAAATAAACTACGCTTTGCCAAGCGCTCAGTCTCCGCTCAAATGTAGCCCTAGCAGTCCGGACCAGGATGTCAATTTGTTTCAAAAGTTCTCATCCTATTCGAAAGTTATATGATTTTCGGAAATTTCAGTGAGAACGTAAGGCCGGTTCTGATAAACTCATGCCATTCATTTCCTTGTATCTGTGTACACATCTGAAATTTCGTCAATTGGGCCAGATTGCTCCCGCCGAATTTAGATGTAAACTGACCGTCCAGAAATGCATAGTTTATTTTTGCAGTAAAAAAGGCACAGCATTTGGGGGGGGGGGCACCTTGTACAAAATGGTGAATGTGAAGTCAGATGAAAAAATGAAACATGTGTTCTGGCATCGTTTCCAACAGAGCATCTGACATTATAGCACACTTCCCGTTGCTAGCAGCAAACAGTACTTGTAAAATCATAGTGGTGTCGAGGAAGCATGCATGCTAAACTTGTTGCCAAAAAATGTCTCGTATTAAGGCATTATAGTACATTAATTGTTGTAGATCTGGAACATCTTGCGGAAACATGGTCAGCAGCAGTGGTGTGTTTCGTACTTAAATTGTTTTTTTAACAGGATACATTTAGAATTGTGCATGCGATATGTCATCTTGATGTCCGTAAAAAAACAGTTCTTTGGATTGTTTGGAGAAAAAAACTTTTACTTCGAAGATGTGTGGTCCCGTTTTAAATTAAAAAAACAACGTTCGATAGAACTTTTCTTTTCTAACTTTCTTTTGCGTTTTAGATTGTGTTATCGCATAAAGAAGCATATCGCAAACTCTTCTTTAGTGCTTCCTTAAGGCTCGGTGCGCTGTAGCCGCTGCAGATCTATTGCTAAAGCGCTAGCAGATAGTGTGCTGTGGCAGCGCACTACAGGAACTAGTTATCCCAACATTGCTAACAATAACTACGTTTTAAGATAATGGCGGCAAACTGATTCCTTCGAACAGCTATTGATGTAGGTTTATATTAATAGAAGTTAGTAAAAAGTTAGCGACTGCGGAAGTTACTATATTTTCCTGACAGTTACTACCTCTGTACTAGCTATTCACTACTTGAAACGCTCGACAGGTTGCAGAAAGTTAGTAACTGCAGCAGTTTATATCTTTATCTAACCATTTCTCCCTTTCTACTTGTTTTTTACTACCTCAAACGCACGACAGATATTAACTGCCGCTGTTATTAGCTGAAAAGGTTCAGCTAGTAACAGCTGCAGTTACTAGCTGGAAGGGTTCAGCTATAGTTCGTTGCGATTCTCAACAAGGTAGGGCGAGGGCAAGACGGAACGCTGGAGAAGAGAATGGGAAAACCTCCTTCTTTATTTAGCGTTCCGTCCGCTTCCTCCTCTCGGGCTTGTCTTAACCTCGCCCTACCTTCTTGAGTTGCAACGGACTATAGTAACCACCACTGATGCCTCAAATACTGCGCCTGGTATACCTGACCTTTTTTCTATAAAGCATGATGGGAATATTCTTAATATGGATGTGTTTAACATATATACAAGTTTGTTTGTGTTTCGATGTTTTTGTTAGAATTTAATGTATTTCATGTACTCGCCCTTGCTATAATGCCGAAAGGCGATGCAGGTCTCTACGTAAATAAAAATAAATAGCGCTAAATAATTACCAGATTTTAAAAGACGCTGTCTAATATTTGTATCTTTTGAAACTAAATGAAGAGCACCTAATAAGGGTGCCATAAATTAAATAACTGAAACTTTTGTGTAAACAATAATATATACAGTTATTTTTTTATAGTTCTTAGAATCTATGTTTTAAGACCACTTCAGTGAACATACAGCCCGGAACTAAAATTTTCAAAAGATGGGGGAATAATCGTCGCGGTAATTGAATACTTAAATAATATCGAGCAAATGGCATAGCCTCTAAGAGAAATCACCTTCAAATACACCATTTTTAACACTGAATCATCAAATCAGTATTAAAAGTTAATTATTCGATTTTAGTTAACTAATCATTACGTGGCTTAAATGAAGACGCTGAATTATAAGATATAAACTACTCCTGGGAAAAAAATATTAAGGAGGGGTAATATTGGGTCAGCCTTTGCATGTTCTTGCAACAAATGTATCAATAACCGGCCAAGTCGAATTTAAAAAAATGACTGCCATAGACCAATCGGGTGAACGCAGCATTCGTAGAGGAGAGTGCGTCATTAGTTTGGCTGTTGTTTTTCTGTTGTTTGTGTGTTCTGTTTGTATACGTCAGTACATTGTATGCCATATTCCAGCAGGTGTGTGCACTTAGTGCTGGAACGCAGGAGCGACATTCCTTTTTAATTTTGAGCGCCCCTTGGTGGAAGCTACATCAATCATGCTACGTTGCCCTAGGCGGCGAAACTCTTCACACGAACACTGTTATCTTTCGCGTACAAGGTAAAGGGAAATTTAGTCCTTTTGTTGAGTAATATATTAGACATTTCTGTTCCTCCTTTTATGAAGAAGTACTACTTCATTTTTTTCTTGGAGTGTAGGTTTTGTGAGAGTTAGTTCCAGCTACTTGCCGAGAATTGTGAAAGGTAAAGGTTGGTTTGTATCCGTTACTAGCTTCTTGAGTTAACGGGGAATTGTAGTAGACCGTTCCGCAGCCCGCTAAGCACCCGGATTGCGCTCCGTAATCCCCCACAAGACCTTGAACTATGCAGATAAGGCTAGTGGCGGTCATGCGCAGCTGCGGCGTTTTCTTCACGGATACCGTAGCGGAGGAGAAAAACGGTCTACTACAATTCTCTAATAATGTTACTATCTTGACCGTTACCAAGCTCAGTTAATAAGAACCTTGTGAATGTTGATACAAGCAGCTACAAACTTTTAGACAGTAAGAACTACGAATGCTTTTCTAAGAGTGTACTATATGTACAATCAGCAGACTTGGGAAGTAATCCCTTACAAGTAACGGATTACATGTAATCTCTTACTTTTTCAAGTAATTCTGCAATTGCCACGTTACTTTTTTTCGGAAGCAATTTGTATCGTAATTTCGTTACAAAATATTGGTAACAGATTACTTTATTTACTCGTTACTTTTTAAAAATATGAGCATAATACAATAACTGGAGCAATACGACCGGAACATTCCGCAGCATAAAGAGAGCATGTTCAACAAAATAGAAAACATCAGGAAGAGGAGAATAGCCGAAAAAAAAACATGAACGGTTATTCGTTTGACCGGTTATAGAACCCCTAGAAAAACGGGCAAGGCATTTATAAATGTACGAAAGACCAAGATCAAGTAAGACAACAACAAATAGGCTCTCCGTTGCCTTTCGTTGTGTTTTCCTTCTTCTCCCGGTCAGGAGAAGGCTCTTCGTGTTTACTTGTTTTTGTCTTTTACACCGTTTCTCCCTTTTCAACTTCTTCGACGTCTCCCGCCACCTGCACAGGCATAGCCTCCTCGTATACGGAGAAAGCCTGGCACATCGACGGCGGAACCATAGGGCGCGCGGCCGCAGAAAAAAGGAGAGGAGGAGCGAGCGAAGCGGTGACCAATATGGTAGCGCAGAGTAGAAAGGGCAGAGATAGACTGCGAGCGCTTGGGTCATGAGCGGCCGCTCTCCGAACCACGTTTGTTTTCGTGTTTTCGTCACCGTCGTTTTCGTACTCCGGGAGAAACGGCTGCGGCGATTCGAAAAGGCGCTGGCAACAATGCGCAACAATGCACCGTGCCGGTGGCGTCAGTGGCGTCGGCAGAGTTGTCGGTGTGCCAGCGGAGCGCGCCGTCGTCGGACCATCGTGCCGTGCCGCGGAAGAACCAAACAGTTTGACTAAGCAGTTTCGACGCCCAGGTGCCGAGGATATAAGTAACAGCGCTACAGGATGAAAGTTCGGCGTGTTCCAGCGAGCACTGCGGCCAACTGCGACGGGAAACGAAGGTGCGTGCGGCGTCGCGAAGACGAACGCTTTCAGGCAACAGACGGGCAGTGTACGTACGTCGGAGAAATATGTGATCGGTGGCAAAGGGCCACGAATTTACACTACCTGGAGACATGAGAAGAGCTTCTTTGACCACCATCGGCAGTGGGTGACATGGCCGTTGTGGCTGCGTCGTGCGAGGTTGAGAAGCGATTGTGCACGAGGTGCAGGATTCGTTTTACGACTACGATGTATACGTACCGTAAAGAAAGTTTTGTTTTGGTTCGCCGACATGCGGTGGCATGTTCGTGTGTGGTGGTGGTCGTCATGACGGTAGTGCGTGTGTGTGTTTGTTTGGCGTGGGGGTCGGAGGCGGAGAACCTACATGCAGTCGAACTGACGTGCAATCGTGCAAACCCCAGTTTCTCGCACTAGCTGTGATTTTGATGTTTTTGCTACCGACAAATCATCAGGACTGTTTGCTTATCTAGCGGCGCGTTCTGTCGCTTTTCATCGAAAGACAGTTATGGAAAATATTGCGCATTTTCGAGTGCAGTGGTTTTTGTGTACTGTGTATCAACGAGCTATTCATATTGTCCAACATGAGATCTACCCGCAAGGCGCATTTGCGTTTCGCACGCGCGGCTTAAACTGGCATAAAAGAGGTTTCTGAGTTAGTCTTTTTGTGGCGGTAACTTAATCAACGCGTTGAAACCCCAAGCGGAAGTGCGTTTTTTTAACTCATACTACTATTAGAATCAAATCATATCAGTTTATTTTCACCTTGTACAAAAAATTTGAAGGAGCTGTGAAAAAAAGCTACAGCACTGCAGCTTGACGACTCCACAGACCCTTGACGAATCCACAGACCTAAAGAATGAATGTGAATGTTAGGGAAGGTCTGCGTGAAGGCAACAGGCTTCTATATTCGTTTAGTCCTGTATGGGAGCGGAGGCGAGGCTATAAGCGTGAGAGGATAGCCTCGAGGAAATGCATTAACTGGATAAGCGCGCGTGCAAAGCAGCGAACGGATAAGTGCTCGGCTCGCACGCCTATAGCACTGCCTTCGCTCGCACGTAAGATCAAACGAAGTATATTTTGACTTCGTTCAAACCTAAGGTGAAACGAAGTATATCGCCCATGAATCGCCGAACACGCCAAGCACAGGATACTGACCTTTCCGGGCAGTTCGTCGCACAACCTCCAACGCAAACGAAAGCGACGACCGGGACCGTTCGGACCGTTGCGGAGATGCCGACATGCCGACGCAGGAACGGCGAAGGGAAAGGGTTGACGTTGAGTTTCTCTTCTTCGCGATATTGAAAAGAAAAGAGAAAAAAAAGACTGTTTCTGCGTTTGGCCGCTCGCTCTTGTGTGGCGCTAGCAGTCAATCTTCCCTCCGCTCCCGATTCCCCGCCCCTCCTCTCCTACTTTCGGCGGCCACTTTTTTCGCGACGTGCCAGGCTTTCTCGTACAGGCATCAAACGCGGGTCCGTACCCGCTCGATTCGTGGGTTCGCAATCGCGTAACAGACGATGTAGCCTCACGCGGGGAGGTCGAATTCTCTTTGTCTTTAACGTGCGCTGCTTTTTCTAGCACGCCCTTGAGGCACGGCTAAAAAACGCCCGGCGCGAGGCTGAGCATCCTCTTCGAGGGTGCGGATGGCACTTCTTTTCGTTTACTTGTCTGGGCATGGTGGTCGAGTCCACTCCTCACTTTAGGGTCAACTGCCAACATAAAGGGGAGAAGGGGGGGGGGGGGTTAGGCAATCTAAGGAGTGCTGACCGGGAGAGAGACAAAGAAAACGCGCAAAAGTGGTGTGATCCTCCTCTATTGTTTTGTGAGACCGATGACCACCGCTTTTCTCGCTTTCTATGCCCTCCCGAGTCCCCTTCCCTGGCCTCCACGAATATCGGTATGAAAGTGAGAGCCGATGAACGATCGATACCCGTAACCGCCACGTTTTCTCTGACTGGTCGAGTCTTAGGTCATGGAGTGTCCGTCGTCTCCATGGCCGTCTCTTCTTGAGATGTCCAAAATGCAGGGCATTAATAAGGTTGATAGCTGGGGTAGTTGGTAAGCGCTGTACATAATTGAATAAAACAGCGCAAAAGATACAAGAGGGAAGAGACAAACCGGACAGGACAAAGCGCGATCCTGTCCGCTCTGTCCTGTCCGGTTTGTCACTCCCTCTTGTAAAAGTGGAACGCTATCGCGTTCCACTTTTAAATGCGTTTCTTTTTTGTTATGTAAAACGAAGTAGTATTTCACGTTCTACTCGACATGGCAGCCACGTAATTGGACACTTTCTGACGGTTTGGGTGCGTAATCGTCATAGTTCCGCCGCGCGCCCCTGTTTACTTTGTTTTTGTCCAGCCCACAGACACATAAAAGTAATGTTCACCACGTAAAAGAGGCAATAACATACTTCGATATGTTTGACAAGTTATATGTGTGAGGAACACATAGTTATTTAAATTAGCTTCAAAATCAGAAATGTGTGAGGGCGCCGTCCCGTATCGCTTACAACGTGCCTGTCGAGGATAAAAACGCCGGAAAAGATTGGCAGAACGCCTTTCGGATAATTAGGGGGCATAGCTTTAGGGTAGTCGGCCCTTTATTTATGTTGTCAAATATTCAGTTAGTAATCAAATATATTTTTATAATGATCATTAAATTTTACTTCTAAAAAGTTCACATAACCGCTTGAGACCGACGCTCAAGGACGATACGCGAAACTACGCGAGCTGTGGAGTCTGCGTAAAAGTGTTTTTCTGTTTGATGATCGGCAGTGTGAAATATCGGCTTGCAGCGTACGCCAAAAAGGACTCTGTGCTCACATGATATATTGGAAGTCAAATGCACGAAATGTTCAAAGAGAGAGAAAAATGAATGTTATTTTTTTTATTATTCCCTTACAGAACGACTTACTGCAAAAAGAGATGCGTAAAGATCCACGCAATGAAATTCATAATTTTACATTAATAGCGCTAAGGACAGACGAATATTCCTAAAATCTTAGTATAAATCACATTTCATCAGCTTGCATGAGCTCGAAACTTCGCTAAATACTGCCTCGGGAGGCTAATGTTTTACTCGGTTTTGCCTGCACTTGTTTTGGGCCCTCACTTTACAATACTATGCTTGAATAGTCATGCGCCCTAATTTCTCCAGGCTGCCATATATCATCGCGAGACTGTTATAAATACTGCACAACTTACAATTAGGACATCTATTGCTAGTGTTGCGAACATCACATTTCACCAGAAAGCTGAACTGTTTAACATTGTATGCACGTGACGTCATCACACTATAGGCTGGTGGTCATTGTGATTTCTTCTTGCTGAGAAAATCGAATTCGATGGTGCAAAATGCACGCTGCAGGAGGTTCAAGCTCAGTGAAAGCCAAGTATTTAAAAGGCACGTATTATTATTCTTAGTGCATTGTCGTGAGGAACGGCGCGAACGTCTGGCACGACGAAAACATGCTCTTTTAGCATGAGCGATTTTGCAAACAAAGTAGTTTCCGGGGTAACGCTTTTTGGTCTGCGCCAAAGATGTGTGGAAGAGGAACCTTTACATCACAGTATGTTTTTAAAACTAATCCCCCTCCCCCCCCCCCCCACACACACACACATTCTTTTTACAGCGGAGCTGTTAAGGGCTAGTCTCCACAGTATAATACTAAATGATGACACTAAACTTTGGACAGCTACCGCCAACTATAAGTGACGACGGCAACCAGACAAACGGCTGGCCGGTTGTCTGGTATCCGCCGTCACGCATAGATGGCGGCAACCTCTCCAGCCTTTCCACTTTGGCTTGCCGACTTGTGGCCGGCCATTACTTTATTCCCACCATAGTACAGCTTCGCTGGTCTTCCTTCTTCACCAGAGTGAAAAGGCTAAAAGTATTCCTGAGGAATTGCCTCCTCCGTTTGTGTGTGCTAATTCGACAATTTTGTTTCTCACTTGTTAACAGCAACCCTTCATTGCTTTTATCTTGCACTCCGTGAAGTTTAAAGGGGTCCTAAAACGATATCGGGTTGGAATGTTCATGACTTTTCCGAGGCGTACTGGTCTATAGTCTGGCCCAAGTATACCCGCACAAACCGCCACTGATTCAGACTCTTCTTTGTCGCGGTGAAATTGCGAGGATAAAATGAGACTATTTTTTTAGTCTTGCCTTCGCAAAGATTGATGTCGTAATTGTGGGATCAAAACCACCCGCCTGATGACAGTCGAGCGCGGCTCATAGATTGGACAGGAGAACTGCGTGAGCACTGTATATGGGCTCGTAACAATCAATGCCTCTGCGGACACTTGGGTGGTGCCTCGTATCCAACCACTGCGGTGATGAGCAATAGCCGAATTCTTTTAACGTTAATTGGCGGCGTAAGATAGGCACCAGGCCACGTGGCCGCTTCTGGCTCCGAGTTGAGGGTATGAACGATGCTCATATTTTTCTAATTTTTTGGCGACTGCCATTGCCTAGAAAACAGAGCAAAGCCAAGTTCAATCAGTTATTAACATTAGGCAGTGATCCTGACTAGTATTTAGTGATGTA
>JAZHYW010017229.1:0-100488 GCA_037355805.1 Ixodes ricinus
GCGCAGCCCTTCACAATAGAGCTTGTCGTAGCGCCACCTGCATGTCGACCCTGCATCGAATATTACCACGAGAAAGGCAAAGTTATAGCATGATGAAGCAAAGGAGTCTGGGGTCGCCTTCTAGTCCGTAGCCTCCTGCACAGTTCAGCTGCATCTGTGTGTTTTCTAGAAATCCGACGGTAGGTGTGGCAGTCGTCAAGGGTCCAACCCGGACATACGCATCCGCAGTCACCGTCCGGGAGTCGTCTTTTTAAGGAGTTCGAAAAAAGAAAACGAAAACGATTCGCACAGTTGGTCGAAAAGCGCTCGCGTGAAGGCAACGGTCCACTGCGTTCTTCACAGTTCACCAGTCACGCCAAGGCCGCAGTCGTCTCTTTCTTTCGCGTCGTTCGTCGTTGAGACTTGGAGAGTGCTGGTTGACAGACGACGGAAGCCACCCGAAAACAGAGCGCAGCCGACGCCGGCCCAAACTAAAGACCGGTGGAAGAGAAAGGGCGGAGACGGCGAGGCCGAGGGGGTTCTCTATTATACACCTCGGCAGCGGAACTGGACAAGAGCGTGGGCCTAATGCCACTTCCGGCGGGGACTTGGGGCGGGCAGCCCGTCAGTCTCTTCTCGCCGCGGTGTCCCCAGGGCTGGGTGTTAGGCCCAGGGCTTAGGCCTATCGTCAAGCCAAGACAAAGGTTGTCGGCCCCGCTGGCTCACAAGAAAGGCAGGGCTTCGCGGCGACACGCTCCATCTAAGCCAAACACGAAACTCGCGAGCGAGACCTCCAAGCCGCGCCAGCCCTAGCTGTTCTCCGTCAGGTCACTGGGGGTGTTAAAGGTGTAGGGAAACGAAATTTCAGCGCTCATTTTCTAGCTTGAATGTGTTGCATGTTGCACCCTAACCTCAAAAACACCAGTCTTCCGTTGAAAGGCACAAGAAAACTAATTTTAAAGCTAAATAAACGATCTTCCAATGTGCACCTGGTGGATGCATGCGGAGCCTATTTGGGAGGTAGTCTAGCAACGTTGTGGAATCTGCTACGTAGTCGTGACGTAGCAGATTCCTCTGGTGCAGCGCCGCTCTTCGGCATTTCAACATTTTCCTTCTTAGCTTTCCTCCTCAACTCACAAATCGCGCATTGAACGAAACAGTCCAAGAAGACGGAAAGGGTGGACTCTCCTCTTTGACCAGCTCGGACCCTCGTTTGTGCAGCCGGATGCAGCCATTCTCCCCCTAGAAGATTAGCCAGTCGCTCAAAACTCGGACAAAAGTTGCTTTCCCACCCCGTTCAGCCCTAAGCTGACAGTGCTGTGGAAGCTACGTGCTTCTTGAGCCAGCCACACGCTCGTCACCCCACGGGCACTTCGAACGGCTCGGTTGTAGCGCGCTGACGCTATTGACACCACCACAACGCTGACAACGCCACCAAGGGCAAAGCTCATCATCCCGCCAGCCTTGCTACGTCACGAATGCGGGGAAACTTTTCTTTCTGTTTTTGTTTGCGCCGGATATCCCATGACGCATCGCGCCCTCCGTTCGCTTCTCTTCGAGCGCTCGCTCGAGTGCACCGTTTGGAACGAAAATATAGCCAATCGTTCAAAATACAAACGTGCGATTATGAATTACGGTTATTACACGTCATGCTTGACCCATTTCCGAACGAAATTTGAAAATTTCAATTTTTGGTTCAGTATCCTTTAAAGGAGCCATTAAACGATTTTTATACTTTGGGTAAATACTACTTAGAATCACTCCGTAACGTTAATCACTAAATAAACATGCCTTAATATTTTTTTTCAAGAATAGTCAAAAAAATTTCGAGCAATATGAGCATCGTTCATTCCCTCAATTCGTAGCCCGAACAAGTGGCCACGTGTCCTGGTGCCAATCCTATGAGGCCAATGTTAATCGCGCTGGGGTTGACAATGTAGAAAACGCGTGTTGAGCTCCAGGCATTGTTAGATTTCGGATATTCTCATCACCGCAGTGGGCGGATACGAGTACCCGAGTGTCCGCCGAGGCAATGAGTGTTACGAGCCGAAGTCGAGTGCTCACGCAGTTCTCGTGTCCAATCCATGAGCCGCTCTCGACTGTCGTCAGGCGGGTGGTTTCGATCCCACAATTACGTTATCAAGCTTTGCGAACGCAAGACCGAAAGAAATAGACCCCTTTGATCCTCGCAATTTCACCGCGACAAAAAAGCTTCTGAATCAGTGGCGGTCTGTGCGAGTATACTTGGGCCAGACTAGGACAAGTACGCCTAGCGAAGTCACGAACATTCCAGCCCGATATCATTTCATCACCCCTTTAACAGAGGTACGACCCGGTATTAACTCGATTACCAAGTTGGTGGTACAGCTTTCATAGTAAATGTTTATTACGTTAGAATATGCGCGAATTACACTTAACAAGCATTTAATTGCGGTTCCCCGGTATGAAGTTTAGCTACCTTTGAGTTTTTCTCTGTATGCACAGCGTTAAAAATCGTGTTTAGTAGCGCTTGTGAGCATGTTGTATAACACTGGAAATATAGAACGACCGAAGCGATTTTATTACGGTATTAACCCTTAATAATATGCGGGTAACAGCAAAATAATGAGCCTAAGTGTACCGCAGTCTAGGCCTAACCTTTTTGAAGAACTTCGGAATTACATTCGGAGGAAGACATCGAATCAATATGACTATAATATTTTAGAATGCTAGTGATTTTAACAGCGATGGCTTTTAATTTATATTTCTTGGAAACAGATAGAACACCGACGCGGCCTGAATCCAGTGCACGACATCACAAAGCAAGAAAAGACCAGAAAATGTAGGTCTGCATTGAAAGAGCCCTTGCGTGCTGCTCGCAAAGGGTTCCTCGTATTTGGCGCGGGTCAGCTTGCCACCGCAGTCGTCGCCGAACGCCGTGCGTATGGATTTACTACTAATAGCCGTCGCGCTGCTATAGATCGTCGGACCACCTCGGGACAGCTTAATTACACGACTGCCTGCGGGACCGACATTAATAATATGAACATCAGACGGAATCGATTCCTAGAGCCGAAAATAAGAACAAAGAACATGATGTTTAAGTGTATATATGTATTTAAATGTATATTTATGTGTAGATCTAGGCATGTACGTCTATATGCGTCCTGGTGCACTCGATGTTGTATATAAGCCCAAGTACTCATTTAGTTGTGTGCGTAACCTGTGAACAACTTTAAATTGTGTATAGGCTGTATTGTATTCGCGCCTGAGAACAATCAGTTTCATCACTACGGGGTCTAGTCGCACCAGCCAACCCTGGCTTCGACTGACCCGCCTCTTACGTGCTGATGAAAAAACAAACCGAATAAATTATTATTATTATTATTATTATTGTTTCTATGACACGTTTAGATTAAACAAATGTTTCCTCGGCGTATACAAGGCAAGCAGTTGTTTACCGGGTGGCACGTCCAACGTTTTCTCAACAGACTGTACGAGTAAGTGCCCGTTGTATCAGTCCCACGCAATATTTCTGTTGTCTGGCTTCAACTGCCCATGAGCAGTCCAAGTGACGGTCTAGAGCAGAGGTGCGCAGTGTAGGTCGCGGGGGACTAGGGGGGCCGAGCCGCTGATAGCTTTGAAACTGCTCTAAAAGAAGGGGAAAAGAGGAAATGGGGGGGGGGGGGGAATCGCCAGACGCCATCCTATAGTCTAGAGGTCAATACGAAACATTTATTTTTCTGGCGTGGTATATTTCAATCCCTTATACCCAAGTTACCCTATTGGAAAGACCAGTTTGAAAATCTAACTCGTCAGACTGGTATTTGTACTGGTCAAACTGGTAGTTGGACTGGTCATACTGGTCTAACAGGTAATCAAACTGGTGCAACTGGTAGCCAGACTGGTCTAACTGGTAACCATATTGATCTAACTGGTCACCAGATTGCCTTCTAACTGGTCACCAGATTGGCCTGACTGGTCACCATATTGGCCTAACTGGTCACCAGATTGGCCGAACTGGTCACCAGATTGGCCGAACTGGTAACCAGATTGGCCGAACTGGTCACCAGACGCCGAACTGGTCACCAGACTGGCCGAACTGGTCGAACTGGTAACCAGATTGACCAAACTGGTTACCAGTTTGACCCCTCTTTCTCACTTTATTTATTGGCTTTCTCACTTTGATTTATTGGCTTTCAAATAATTACGGCATGATCGAGCGTTTACTTTTTACTAAGAGATTAATCTCCTGAGCCGTTTAATATACTCTCAGATGTATGACATTGCTGAAAAAAATAAACATGCTGGGAATATTTTTTATTGCTTAGGCGGCCACCGAGAAATTCCGTACGTTCAAAACGACCAGTATAAAAGACGGAAACGCAGAGCTCGGAAGCAGTGATCGGGTTAGTGTGCTATTGTATTGATGTTTGTATGTGCCGTGTATGTGTATGCGCTCAATGTATGTTCAGCTGATGCCTGTAGTAGGCGTATTGTGTCTACATTTGTGTATAATAAGGATTTCCCAAGCGCTGTGGTGACGTGAGCAAATGAAAATATTTTTTGTCGAACCAGTGTGACCAGTTCAACCACCATGACCAGTTCAACCATCATGACCAGTCAACCAGTATGACCAGTTCAACCGCCATGACCAGTCAACCAGTGTGACCAGTTCGAACCACCTTGACCAGTTCAACCAGTATGATCCTGGTCAAACTGGAGCAATAACCAAGTTTGAAACTGGTACCAGTTTGAACTGGTCTACTAGCGCTCTTAACTCTCATTAAGCCATCGACAGTTGACTCAATCGCCACTGGCCGGAGTTATACGGCGGCGCCAACTGTCATTGAGCTGCTAACGAATATTAAGTTCAACTGAGCTGGACTACCTCAGTTAGCTGATAGGCGTTCGCCCCAATAGAGCTCAAGATGGCGCCGTCTGCCGCATCGCCGTTTATGGCCAGCGCCAGCGAAGCACATACTACGGCGGAGAACTGGGGAAGGTATCTGGAAAGTGTCGTAGCAGCCAATATTGTCGGAAGAAATACACTTTGAAAAAATGCCTGTGCGCCACTTACCCTCCAAACACTCAAACAGCCAATCTCTGCGATCTACGAAATCAGCTCAGCGAATGATGAGGTGGAAAGTCTGTTTAGACCTAAAAAGGAAGTCTCGCTGTGGCATTGCGCAATGCAAAGCGTCATGCTTGTATAGCGTAATGTTACAGTTTTTCTCCGGCAACTAGCGCAAACTAATAGCGGAACAACAAGCGGACGCTCAGTGTCGACGTCTCGTTGCATGAGTGGGACCTATCCTCTAGAGGAGCAGGGTGTGCGCATTAAGAAAGCGGTCTTTCAGTGCCCTGTTTCTTGTGCCTCTTCGTCCCTCCGGCTTCAGAACCAACCAGAGAGCGAAAGACTCCGGACACGCCGCTGCGACGTCATCAGGGACGACACCGTGACTGTGCTAAGGATTTCTCAACGACGACAGATGTTAGATGAGCGTCCGCTGTTCTCGCTAAATGTACTGATAGTGTGTACATGTGCGTGTGGTACACATGCTCGGTTCTATCATTTGAACTACCGCACATCTCAAGAATTTACCCAGCGGCGTCGTGAGTACCTCAGAAGATATTTTTGCAGCAAAGCACTCGGTTGTCCCCTTTTAGTCTGATCGCTTTTGTCTAGAGCTGCTTGCTCCCCGGGTTTGAGTAAACGTTGGTTCTTATAGTCTTTTTGAGTTCCAACGTCCATGTAAAACTCAATGTCTGAAATACATTGTCAATAGGGTTTTAAACTGCATTTTTGGTCTGTGGTTCGCAATAATTTGGGCGTCTAAAGGGTTGAAGGGCTGATGGGGTCTAAAGGGGTGAAAGGCTGAAGGATGTGAAGTGTTGAAGGGGTTTGAAGTGCTGAAAGGGTTTGAAGAGCTGAAGAGGTTTGAAGGGCTGAAGGGGTTTGAAGCGCTGAAAGGGTCCCATAATACGTCAGGTCTGAAGTGTTATATTCAATAGGGCACGTTTGTACATAATGCCTGTTTATAAGGTAATATGTAGACATAGGGAGCTTGAGCCAGCTACCATCAGGAAGTTTTAGAACGAATAACGACATACGAATAAGCATGTCTAGGATTCAGCCTCAAGTTCAGTACTCTAAGCAAAATATTCCACCCTATGTTAAAGGGCCTTCTCTGCATACAAACTGAGTAATAAGTTAGTAACGAGTCATTGCACACGAAACACTTCTTTCTCACGTATTGAAAGAAAATCCTCGGTGATTTGGTAAAACACTAAAATGATCTTCCTACCGAAATACACAGTATAAGTTATCGCTATCTGGATGATGGTACTGGAAATCTATCTGGATGCTATCTGAATTTCAGGTTATGAGTAAATATTCTTTTGTGTGCAATATGGATTTCAGGTTTCCAGAAACAGTTCCAGTTACATACCCAGTTCCATAATCCAGACAGTGAAATGTTATACTGAGTTTTTCGGTAGGGCTCAATGTTAAATATCTTGAATGTACACTGATTTTGTTTAATATCGGCAAAAAATTGACATTTTCGAATTTTCAGACAGTCAAAGTTGGGCATGTCCAGACGTTGCCCCCGTGTAGTTCGCCTCTGTTATAACTCTGCCGCCATATAGCCGGGGTGGGACCCACGGGGGGTACAGCGCCGACAGCCCAAGTGGGCATGCCCTCGCTTTTCCCACATCCACGGCAACTTTGCCATCGCATAACTGAGGTGGGACACGGGTACTGCATGGGCATCCCGAATGGGGCATGCCCATGTCTCACTGGCGTGGTACCCAGCGGGTGTATTGCAGGGGCTGACCCAGCCCACTTTGGCCGCGTGGGGCCCACTTGAGTCCCCTTCACGTGCTACATGGGAAGCGGAAAACGCGCTGAAGCTTGACTAGAGTACGGTGCAAAGCGACAGACCCTTGTGCGAGACGCTGAAAAACGAGCTGGCGGCCACGCTGACCGGTCTCGCCGTTCGTCACAGGAAGAACTGGGGGGCGCGTGCTCGTGAGAGCGAAGCCAAGAGACTACGCCGTCAAGACCCCATGGTGCGTGAATGTGACGGCGATGCCTAACGACTTCGCCGTGACGTGTCGCAACCATCAATTTGTCTGTACTGTGGACAAACACGCGAGTGCTCATTTTTATATTACTCCTTCGTGAACACACCCGTTCTTCGGCAGTTTATATGAAGAATATATCCTTTAGAACAATGTCACATTCGTACTTTTGATGGTTTCTTCCCTCGCTCTTCAAGTCAAGTTTGGCGCTGTATGCTATATCCTTTTTTCGTACAAATTCAACCTGCCAATGAAATGTTATCATTCGGTACTCTATATCTTTGCGTAGAGCTTGTATAATCTTGCGAAGAACCAAAACATCATCAAAACCGTAGATCTGCTGCCCGGTTCTTCCATTCCACGTCATCGCTCATTCCGTTGATAAGAATTTACATACACATTTCCTGTGCCTTTTGAAGAAGGCACGAACGACCACCGTCGCTCCGACAGGGTTCCAAAAACGGAAGAGTTTTTGGACCTCTGTCGGGGCGATGGTGTGGTCTTCCCAGT
This sequence comes from Ixodes ricinus, assembly GCA_037355805.1. Taxonomy (NCBI): domain Eukaryota; kingdom Metazoa; phylum Arthropoda; class Arachnida; order Ixodida; family Ixodidae; genus Ixodes; species Ixodes ricinus. Next base: position 7,555 of record JAZHYW010017229.1, read on the forward strand.
CCCCAACAGCTCGTTGTTGCAAGAAATGAATGCGTCAAACCGGCACAAGTGTCGTACCACCAATTAATTAAAGTGGTCATGAAATTATTTTTCAACTTATTTCTCTTTAGCTTTTCTTCTCAACACAAGAGTGAAATGAGAAATCACGAGGTCGTGACGTGCTTGGGCACCAGTACGATGACCCTAAGCTTTCACCGTCCTTTTTAAGCACACCATCGAACTTGTCATTCGCAAGCGATGATAAGTGCCGTCACGGCACTCATTGGCCACGAAACGCGAATCCAAATAGTCGTGAACGGATTGATTGCTGACGAGCGCATACGTCCGAGTGACACAGTGCTCGTGTACAATGTGTGACCTGGGTAGGCTGACGTTCTTTGCGTACCGTGGATGTATCACAGTGAAAAGGGGGAAAGCTCTCGAAGGAAAGGAGGTACGAAATAGCCCGCTATATCTTCAAATTTGCGTACCGAAACGCAGGCTTTTGACTTTCTACCCTGTTTGTTTTGGCCCACTAAACAATATGAAATTAGTAAGATTCCAATCTAAAATTATTTAACCCAGCCCAAAATTCGTTTCATGGCCCCTTTAACCCACGAGGGCGCCGCCACCATTTTAAAATCTAAACCCCGAGGATCGTATTTTACCGGTCTGTCGCGGGACGTACGATCAGCAAACGCGGCATCCGCACAACACGCGACAGGGAAAACTGCGCTAGACACTTAACCGTAAAAAAACACGCACAAACAAAGGCGAATACGAAGCGACATGCTCGGCGAGAGCGGGAACCGAGACAAGGAATAAAAGGCGGCGCTTCAGCGCGACTCGTGTCGGGTGCCCCGTTCCGGAGGAACACGAAGCGAGATTCAATATGTCCTGTCCAATGCTTTTCCCGGGGGAGTACCTTTGGGGACAGCTCGAACGAGGCGCCCCCTGGGCGGGGGATCCGCGCAACTGGCTGTCGGGGCCGACCGAGGACAGACCGGCGAGCGTGCAAATTGGTGCTCGAGTGGCTCGCTTCGGACAGGCTTACGGCCGACTCCCGGGAGGAGACGGTCTCCCGTCACGGCCCGAGCTCGCGCAGCGGGTTTCGGCCCCGCTTGAGACACGCGGTTCGCGCCTCCAGAGACCTTTCTCGCCGTCTGCGTGTCTTTTGTTTGACGTCTCGCAGAATACGGAGAAGTGTAGGGGACCCGCTGCTACGGCGACTGTCTATAGACTGCACTTGTGAGATAAACAGATGGCGATTCTCTTTCCCATTTACATTCCAAGCAAATCTTCGACTTGGTGCACAGAATTTTGTTTGTATTGATCTTTGTTCGCTCGAGAACTGTGATTCCAAAAATCAGACGATACTAGTTTTTTGTTTTTATTATTTGACATCAGCGTGTTGAGGAGGTGTTAGTTTCTAAAACTATATCTATGGGACTTTATGATGTGGAAAGTTGCCTGGAGAGCGAGAGAACGAAAAACACGTTGGTAGAAAAGGAGAAGCTAGCCTGCAACCATATTTTTACATCAGGATAAGCCGTGCTAGGCATGGGCCCCGAGGGACGCCCTATCAAAAAGGACAATAAGACATTTTTTGATGGTCCTTTGTGGGCGTGACTCGGGGCCCATGCAGGCTGATGATCTGTCGCATTTTGGGATATTCATGAACTGATGGTTTGGTTGCCTGATGGTGTGAGGGCGTGTTGGTTTGATAGTGTGATTGTCTGGTTGCGTGATGGTTTGATGATCTAAAGGTCTGTCGCATTTTGTGATGTCTGACGGCCTAATGGTTTTACTGCCTCTTGGTGAAATGAACGGTTCGAACTTCTAACTACACATAAACGGGCAGAAGACAAACATTACATTGCGGACGAATATGGGCTTTATTTTGCGTCCATCATTACTAAAAAAGAAAACAAAAAGATACGTCGGAAGAAGCCTTTTAATACCCCGTGGAAACCCTGAATGCAAAGTTTGTATTTTGGTTATAGGATGTTATTATTGCTACTCAAAAATTACTTAACTCTGAATAATTAAACCGCAAAAACAAAAACAAGAAAAAACGAAAGAGGAAGTGCGGCTAATCCCCTCGCGACTTTTGAGAGTTCACGAAGCGCTCATTTAGCGGTGTCAATAGAACTTTCCAAAAAAGGTCTCCTGTCCGGTTCTATTTTCAGTTTTCGTGCGTATGGTGCGTGATTTGCTCGCTTTCCAAAGCGACAAAGATGCGCGCGCTGGGCTGAGGAGATCGCACGCTGGGCCGAGGACTTGAAAATATTAAAATGGTATTATTGAGAGGCTATCCACACTTTGCCTCCGTCGGATATGCTCAGCATGATGGCGTCGTGCGACAGCGTGCAATACCAACACCACCTAGACAGAAGGCCTCCGCACGCGTCATGCATCGGATCGATCGGGCTGAGATTGGCCACGAGTGCTGTGTCAGTGTTCGGCTGGGACTCGTGCCAATCAGCGCGTCAGGTCGGACTCGGGCCCAATAGCCGAGTTAGGGCGATCCGACTGTTGACGTTTCATGGGAAGGAGACCATGCGAGGCTTCGTCTAGGTGTGTGCATACACCTAAAGGGCTATACACACACTTGCATTGAGTCCGACCGAGAACGAGGGTTGCTATGGCAACAGCTGCGTCGGTTCCAGCAAAACCGTCAGGAAAGTTTGATGAACCATAAAAAATTTCTGATGGACCATCACACATTTCCTACGGGCTTTTCGACTGGGCGTGATTACAAATGATACAAAAAGGGTGATTCAGAAATAATGGTAGTACTGATTATGCTTGCGGTACCAGGACGGATGAATTCGTTTTTATTTTGGACCAGTCCGTGAGAGAAGGGTACTTGCGGTTGTAATATGAACACGGTGAGTGGTATACTCGTCCTTCGAGCATGACACAAAAAATACCAATACGTGTCTCGCCAGTGCAGTACAACTGCTATCCTCAAACGTTTGGCACACATTACGCCACTCGAATGATTGGAACGCCCGCTTGGACAACACTTACTTACATATGGACTACAAAAGAAACCGACAAAAGTAGGGGTCCGCTTCGTCAACTTCCTTTCCACGTACTGTGCCAGGTAAGCGCACTCGGCCGACCAAAGCTCGATCATGGCAAGGATCATAAAAAAGCATAAAACAATCTCGTAAAAAAAAACAAAAAAAAAACGGGGAATATAGACATTTTAACCCTGAGAGTTCGAGGACAAAAGGAGCGAAAGATGGTTTTTCATGATGTCAGAAAACTGAACGGTGAGTAGATCGTTGCATCTATGCGAATCTCCTATATTGCTGACGACAAGAGCTATAAGAAGATCTCACAAAGCTGTCCGATAATGTTGCAGCGTTAGTCACGTGTGCGAGCTAAAATATATACAATTATAAACATGGGTTTTCCGCAAAGCATAGCAAAAGCGGAGTGGCGTCTCCTCAGTGAAAGCAAATTTGGACCGCCGCAAGCGCTTGGGATTCTCTACGTCGAGTGTTTTGAAAACTAGACACGCGTCGTACTCTCAGATTGGTCGGTGGCTCCCGAAAGCAGGCGACGCCCAGATGACGCTTTCGCTCTCTGACTGTGTTTGACAGCCGATTGTGGCGCCCTCTTTGCTTCCCCTGGCTGTCAAACGAGGAGACTCGCGCGCGGGTGAACAGCAGCGTCGTTACACCGTCGGCTACTTTCCTCGAACACGGGTTCGCTGTTGCCGCGCCGACAGAAAGAAAGCGGGGCCGAGACTTTCCAGCTTAGAGCGCGACGGCAGCTTCGACCTCACACCGCGATTTGACCTCTGCCGCTCGCGCGTTGGAAGCGCGGGTCCAACGACCCAGCGTGACGGATGGCTCACAGCGCCGTCCGTTGACATTTATCGCCCTCGCTAAGACCCATTAATGCGATTTATGCAAAGTCAAAAGCGACAATCTTAGTCGTTTCGTGTCTCCTTTACACCAAAACGCAAAAAAAAGAAGGAAAAAAGATTATGCTGTATTGTTTTTGCTGCTGAGGTAAGACGCAGTTACAGGACCATGAAAATGAATTTTTTGTTTAGTTTCTAGAAATACTAATCGAAAGTGAATCATGATCTGCGTATATACGGTTTCAGGCGGCTGTTTATTACTGTGAATGAACGCAACCATAGCTAATTTTTACTTTTTGTTTCTTCTGTTTGTTTCACTTTACGAATGCCTTAACACGAGTAGTTAATGGCTTAATTCAGACACCCCGGTGCTCTTGTTCCCGAGTGCGGGGTGTAATATACAGGTGAGGACACAAAGCACTGCGAACGTTGCGATGCGATCGACCAGATAAAGTTCTCTTGGCTCGCGCTCGAGTAGACTCGGCTCGGAGAAGCCTCTGCCAACACCGTCTCCGCCGTCCAAACAACGCAAGTGAAAAAAAAAAAAAAAGAACCAAAACGTATCTAGTTTTATGGCACACGGGCTTGCGTTCTTTCCACTCGAAGTGTCCGCTCTGACTTTGACGAACGCTGACTTGAATTTCCCGCTAGAGATCTCTCCGTTTCAACGCGTTCACTAAACTGTCATTGCCGCCGCTGAAACCCGAAAGTAGTGTCAACTACGAAGAAGTGTCAAAGCAACACGCGTAGCACAAGTGCCAAGTTCTACATGAAGTGGCGTACCCAAACAACGACTCTAAAAGGAAGCGTGTGTCGCCATAAAGAAGCATTGGAAACCGTGCCCGCAATAATGCTGCCATTAGCCGCATATCGAGGAGACATCTGGTGGCTCCGTTTGCAACCAAGGCCGTGGAGATCTAGGACTTTATATTGCAGCTGCGGCGCTCGCGGTGTCCATATCTATATAATATATCTTACACCGTGTCCCCGAGACAGGCCTGCCTAAAGTTCATAGATAAGAGGCTTCCTACGACTATAGCGATATTCTTTGAAGCGCCCACCGCGTGACGTTGCAGGCTTTCGAAGGCGAATGGCGTCTCACAGCAGAAGACTGAACTGATTGACGCCATATTGTTCCAGCGGAATGTGTTTTGTCACTTGTATTGGTTGTTGTTACTTGTGAAAATAAGTATCAAGGGTCATTAGACTGGCACTGAAGCCCCCGAATGAAAACGCAACGACATATTTTGCCGTCCTCCGCTGGACAACACTCTCTAATCTATTCTTTCACACTCGGGCGTTATTTATGATCGCCCCGAGATGGCAGGTGCGTTTCAAAACCTGCTTTTATCTAAAATCAGGCGCAGTCAGGGGATAAAAGACAATCACCAAATACGCGCAAGGACATAACGCACTGTCAACGCCGCACGCGTGAAGTTACCGGAAACTGAGCTAAAACACATCCAAACATTGCGAGAATGAGTTCCAAGACTGGTGCGCGTGAACAAGAAGCTATACACCAATGCGCCTTTTTACAAGCACGCCAGCGTCTGCTACCACCAGGTTTGGGCAATGAGCGTGCGCAGAAACCAAATTCGGGAGGAGTGACGCCTTTGCGCATGCGCAGAAGCCGACAGCAGCGCCACCACAGTGGCGTGAAGTCAGAGAGTTGCGCTGCTCCATACACCTTTTCTACGAGGGCGCAGCCATCTTGAAATTCGCCACCTTGGTATGCGTTAAAAGGTCGTTTTGATCTCTCCACGCCGCTGTAAGGTGTTCACGAAAAATGCGTGATTGTCACACATTCTTGTTTTGCCTCACCTATATTTGCTCGCAGATTCCTGGATGAAGTGTCTTATTTTTAATGCGTTAACTGTCTCATGAAGCGAGCTGACGCCATCAGTTTGAAGCTCGAAAACGGCACCTAGTTTCCGCGATTTCGCCTTCGGTTCCATTGGCCGCTGCGCTCGTCAGCTTTCACGACCGCTCACCCCATGGCGCTGCGTGTCCATCAGCGCGCCGTTAACACGGAGCGTCCAAGGTCAGCGTGCCCAGGGAGAACGTGCTCTCACCGGCGACGTAAGAGTACGCAGCAGACGACAAAGGGAGCGGACGAGCGGCTTGCATGCTTTCGCATTCACAACTCATAGAAGTGCTTAGGTGTGCCTCGAGCTTTTTTTGTCCCGTATACCAGATGTGGAACCCATGTGACTGAAAACAAAAAAAGTAAACACCCCCTTTTTCTAAAAAAAAAAAGACTATAACACATTGCCAGAGCCCTCTAGAGGGCTCGAAACACTCCCATAATGTGAGCGCCGCGACGATAGGAGGAAGATGAAATGTAAAGTGAGATGAACTTTACCCAAGACATTCAGGGGACACTGTACAGCGTTGGAGGGGCCTACACTCTGTCAATGAACCGCCAGTGGACACGTTCCTAAAATATGTCATTACAAAACATCGGAACCTCTCGCTCATCCTAAGAAAATGGAAATACATCTCTCATTAAGATATCTCGAAGGAAACACCTCGATGATTATTTGAGATGGCGCTCAAAAAGTTTGCGCATTCTTCGTAAAAGGATTTTTTGTCTTCTTTTTCTTTTTTTTTTAACGCACGATTCGTATATCTGGCAGCTTACGTTCGTGCTTAGTTCGAATCGTATAAAGGGAACGATACCACCGCACTCTGGGTTTACACGTGCATTGGGGACACGTACTTTTTTAACAGAAAAGTGACCGCGTTACTCGTTACCTCCGTCAATAAAAGAAGAAAAAAAGCAACGAAAAGTATTTTTACTGCATATCTGGAAGGAACGTCCTTTACCTCGGCAGTGTAAAAGCGACACTTTCTTCGAATATATCGCCAAACATGCGTGCACGTTCGGATGTTCGTCTCCGGAGCCCGGATAGATACACTGGTGAAGGACCTTCGCCTTCGATGACCTTGTTGAAAACTACGCTCAGTGGTGACGGCAACATGACGTGTTTCTGACGTGTCGCTGACGTAACCGAAGCAGCGCTCGGCTCAAGCAGTGAAGCGCCGATTCTTGAAGCAGCACGTGTTCAAGCTTTGCTCAGCGCTCAATAAGAGGTACAGAGCTGCACTTTGGGGGTAGACACCAAGCTATGTGGCAAACATGCGGGACAAAGCGCCCCTCCTGTTTTTCGATTTCCTCGCCAATACTCGACCCATTTAAATGAACCGACGCAGCTCGTGACGCGAAGCGCGTGTGTGCACTGTGGAAGACGCTCCTCGCGAACGCTCGGCTCGGTTCACGCGCCGCCGCCGACTTGCGCCGGCTTCCGTCTCGAGGCGACGGGTTTTGTGCGGGGTCAGGCGCGCGCCCCGTAATCCCGGCAGTCGGCGGATCGGCGACGAGGGCTCAGCGACCGCCGCCGACAATCCAGGGGGCGGCCCGCGGCCAGGTAGCGGAGGAGGAAGTGGCGTCTGGCGAAGGGGTTTCAGTCCTCGAGTGGCCACGAGCTTGCTCCCAGCTCGGGTTCCTTCCCCCGTGGCGGGGGACCCCTCGCCGCCTTCCCCCGGTGCGGGCTCTGGTGTCCGGACGACGAGCTCGAGCAATCTACGAGATGCAGAGGCACCAAAAGAACGGCTGTCCGCCTCCACTCTCGAAATTTCACGGCGATGTGACTCTTCTTTCTTACATTTGGTTTACTATTGGCGATTCTCCTCTCGCGTTTTCGAACCTACATTCACGGCTTCGTGTTTAGACCACCAGGCGCCGTGTATATTCGATTTAATCAAGAAGGCTTGCGAGCGAACCTGCGGCCACAACTTTCGTTCTAGCCGCTAAGTGCCGTCGATCTCGCTGGGGTCGCCAATACTCGATGCCAGGTTAAGAAGCCGGCAGACGCCGCAACACCAGAGGGCACTCGTGGCCTGCCAGCAGGGCCGTATATCTAGGAGAGTTTGGACCAATAGGCGGAGCAAAGGCCGCCGCCGGCGAAGATTCCCCCACTGGCTTAGAGCGTAAACTAAATTGCTGTGACACAGCGCCTGACCAATCAGGAGACCTCTACTCCATCCTCGCGAATGTCTGCAGTGAAGGCAGGGCACCGGCGCGTGAGCGCTAGCTCTAGCGAAACGCTGCTGTTTGTACGAGACCTCGTGCATAGGAGGCACTTTCCAAAGCCACGCGTATTGCGCATGCCTTTGTCTGCACTGCTAGAGGCAGCGTCCTGAAAGGACTGGCTGAAAGAAAACAGTGCAAAAGGTTGGGAGGTGCGCGGAAGCGTCGCCGGGACGGCGGAGTTCCGCTCGGCACGGCGTCAGATCACGCTTCGTTTCACTTTATCTGCGAGGCGAAGCCGAAAGCTAGAAGCGCGAGACCAGCGCTTTTTGCATTTTCTCCCCAGCTCGCGCGCTCGAGCAGAAGCCTGAACGCACGGAGCTTCTCGTGCTCGCTTCCGTTTTGCCTTCGCTCGCACATAGGGTGAAACGAAGTATAGTCGTGTCACATATTTAGATCACACGACCACCGCTGAGGGGCTGTTTTAGCGGCCTGTGGTTGGCCCCGGAGATGCTCGCCTATCCAACCAGCCAATGTATGGCCAAACTCTCTCAATAAACGGCTCTGTCCCAATGGAGATGCCTTCATGCACACGCGCTTTTGGCGGTGGTGACATCTCAGCCATATTTGCGCCCAATCGTTTTTTTTATGCATTTTGAAGCGCGCGCAATCTGTTGTCACTAAGCTCAGGCGCGTCGCGCTGGTGCTTCGTTTCAGCTTGGGTGCAGACATGCAGGCGATGCCGCACGCGCGAGGCTCCGGGCTTTCAGCGTCCCTGCCAGCTGCGCGCACTCGTGCAATGCAAGCCGCTGTTCCAGGGTCACACGCTCGCGCTCCGTAGCATCGGCTGCGGCTCTGGACCCAAGCTGAAACGAAGCATGCGCCACGGCCGGACTGGAAGTGCGCGCTCTCTTTCTCTTCTTACGGCCTTTGCAATCGCCCGGGAGTCAATGGCATTTTTTCTCGTATGTAGTTCACTTGCTTGCCGCCAGGGGCTACAACCACCTCACCCCACTTCACCCCACTCGGAGGGTCCCCTCGAGGTGATTTGCGCTGGTGTTCGAGCTTCGTAGGTTGTTGTTTCGGCAACGGTTTATTGAACTTCGCTCCGAGTTTAAGTCACTCTACCGACAGGCAGTGTCGTCAGCAAACTGCGTTCCCCTATGACATGGACGGGACCTCGAGGGAGCACATTGGGCTCCCTCGGGTCCCGTCCTAAACCTGACCTAACGTATTGCCGAAAATTGTACAGACTGCTGCACCCTCGTCTGAGAGCAGCTGACCGACTTCATGTGCGGCCTATGAAATGATGATGCAGACCACGGCAATAGATAGATTGGGCCTGCTTACATTTCACGAGAGTGTACGAATTGCTTTTCATTTAAAGTTCCTCCACGTAGAAGGGGTCCGTCTCCGCCTGTTCTTGAGTTGCAACAGAAGTCCTGGAGGTAAAGACGAGTATAGCGCATTTTCCGCAATTGCATTCGCTGTCTCTACTTACTACTTTTTTACCCCGATTCTCTTGGAGATGTGCGTCAAATATTCACCGTTTCGGGCTCATCAGAAACGCATTAGATAGTGGCTGAGGGTCTAAATGTAAGGATCAGATGTCAAAGGCTATAAAAATCTCGGCCGCAAGTTGGGACAGCGCTGAGATACACTGTCAGACGCGCTCTGTGCAAACGGCAAAGGGTAGCCCAGGGGTGAGGTGACAGCGGCCCCGCGAATTGCGGCGGGAGGTGGCGATTGCCCCGATTGCAAAGGCCGTAAGAAGAGAAACAGAGCGCGCGCTTCCAGTCCGGCCGTGCTCTAGCTAATGCATAGATGCCATTTTACTGTCCAATTCACGCACTGAGTGCGCGAGAGCGTCACGCGCTGGCACATTCAGGGCAACAATGGATCGTCTTCACCCTGAGACAGACAGACATGTAGGCACCCCTATCCGCAAGGTCTTGGCAGCGCCTGCGATGACGTGTCATCAAAGGCACAAATATCGCGCAGAAGGCGGGACATCTGCTGAGTTCTCAACCTGTCACCAGGAAAGCATCGCGAATGTTTTACCCAGTGGGGAAAGCGGCACTTGACCCTTTATAGAGGTGTTTGTAGCGGGAAAAATACTGGCTTGGAGCAGCCACTTAAGCTTTTGTAGAAGATGGCAACAACCGAGCCCACATCCACTTAAACAAAAAAAAAGTGATTGCATCGATCGTTAAATGAATTAATCGTTGATAATGATTCGCCGTTATTTTTTAATGCTGAAGGATATTACATATTATGGTCCGTAATAAAAAATAGGTAGCACACAAGAGAACAGAAAGCCTTTTTTAAAAATAACACTAAGTAAGACCAGGTTCCATTAACAATTTGTATTAAAACAAGTGTTTAAAAGTCAGGCGTAGCTCAACATTTCAGTTGAGATAAAGCCTCCCTCCCCGTAACCCTTTTACGCTTCTAGTTTTATGAACTTACCAAGCTCAATATTCTGCGAACTGCGAAGACAACCACCCACAAATAATATGAAAACATAGGCTTGTCCAATAGTTGGCTTTAGTGGCGAGTAACCAGAGTTGAGTCAAAGTTCGCTGTCTTTGACTGCGGCTAGGAAACTTCCTTGACTTACGCATTTATTCAAATATACAGACGACATTTAAAGAAAAAGGTCCATCTTTCATTTCCTTTAAAATTCTCCTTTATCGTCTTCAGTATCATCAATATATTGTGATAGCAAAACATTGAGATAAGATATGACCTCAAAAAAAAAAAGACTTAAACGAATCACTTAAATTAGAGCCAGCTTGTCTTCGTTATAGGGGCACTGCTGCACGACGTCGGTAACCAACAAAGGCTGTACGGCGGTGCTGCTCTATCGTAGGGTGTAGAAAATTGTGTGGCCCTTGCTTAGCTTTATATTTGTGTTTTATTGCATTGCCACTCAAGACGCTGGGCCTTTTGCTCAGATTCATATAAGAAAGCTTCATATAAGGCTGAAGAATAGCAGAAATAGGTGCTCTTTTGAGCAAATCAGAACGTTGAGTTTTATTTCTACATTCCACATAGTTTGTCAGGGACGTAACGTCTTTTTTCATCTAAGTCAAAACGCAATAGAAAGGAACGGGAACTAGTAATGTATATTGCTATGAGGTCAGAACTCGAAAGAAAAACCAAATAAAGTTTGCAACTAATAAAAATAAAATCAAACTGTTCTTGCCCTACAAGACAAGAACAGCTTAATTCCTTTATTTAGTTACAAACTTTATTTAATTTTTCTTTAGAGTTCTGACTACTATGAGTTCTGAATACAGCAAAAGAAAGTTGTAAATTAAACTTTACTTTAAATTTATAGTACTCCTTTCTCACGCATAGTTGTGAGTGATATAGGACAAATTGATCTATCATTCTGCCATGTTAAAAATATATCCAGTGGTAAATAATCGCTATTTTCCAGCTTCAATGATTTCTGACGAAATTAACCAGATTTATTTTATTAAAAAGGAGCATGATTTTTACCTACCTGCTTGATTGCCATTCATAAAGAGAAAATTCCCTACGACCGAAAACACGAGCAAGACAACATACGTCGCTGTAAATAATGTCCAACTTCAAAGTACTTTCGAAATAGAGCTAATAAAACGAAATATATCTCGGTTCTCGTCTGTGTAACAAATATTTTTCTTTCAGAGCGCGGTACCCCAGTTTGTGTTTACGCTCCCGTATTCGCGCACAGGCACCCACCGCTTCAGGTACAGAACCGAGAGCGTTCCACATTGTCCCCCCCCCCCCTCGAACTTAAAAAAAAAAATCGTGCAACAAATTTGTTTGGCGTTTTCACCGCGAAGGAAGAGATCGCGCGGCCCGTATCGCGGCGAAGCACTCCGCCAAAAGCTATCGCGGGCGGTGCTCTGCGCCGACGAGTTTCTCGTTAGCCCGGCAGCAGCAGCACCGCGGTCCACGACCGGGGCGGCCGAGTCGAGCCCGTAACGGCCGTCGAGGCCTCCTCGTCGGGTTAGCCCGCGGCGACGTGACCCGACTCTGAACGTCCTCGTCGGCGGGGAGACAGCGACACCACACGCAGCGAGGGAGACACCCGAGCTGCGGATCGACTTCGCGGAGGGCTCGCGGAGACCGAAGGAAAGACGTGCATAAATATGGACGAGTCGTCGTCCCGAATTGAGCGCCGGGGGAACACCCCGCTCCGCTTCGCGCGTGTCGGGGAGACGTGTTCCGTCGCCTCGGTCGCCGCCTTCTGCAGGGAAGTCAGGTTCGCGCATGCTGCATGCAGCCCGGGGATGATTCAACGATGCGCGGCGCTACGGCGCTGCGGACAGCCGCGCTCCCCTCTTCCCGCTGCGGTGGGTTCATGACGTGTGCATTTCTTTTTTTTCTCCTTCGTCCCGCTACGCCCCTTGTTGCCGCCGTGTGTATCTTTCTCCCTCGTTCTTTCTTATTTTTAGGGGTGTCTGTTGATTTGTTCGAAGGGGAGTATGGTTGTTCTGTGGCGATCCTAAAAAGGTCGGGGTGCATATCAACGAGGCGCGGGGGGATGCGGAGAACCCGCCCAGCAGCGGGGGAAAACGAGGCTCTGAGTCACGGAGATGGGACGAGGCTGCCCGTCAGGAAACGTTGCCTTTGCGAGAACGAGTCCCTCGTGCATCAAGTGCCCACGAGCTAGGAGGATGACTCTGGTCGGCATGACAGGTTCGCTGTCGCCCCGTTCAATGGCGCTTGCGAAAGCACGCCTCTCGAGAGTGGTTTAGCGCGTCACTTCGAGAGTGCCAATGTTTGCCTTCCTGACTCTTGCCTAATAGAACCGAAGCTGCGGTGCATGACCAACGTTTTGTGTACGTGGGTAGTCAGCGACATAGAAACACAAATAGGATTAAGGGGATGGTGAACCGAAATTTGGATTTCAGAAAAACAATGCAGGAGATGTAGGCGGGACGCTGCAATCCTACAACACTGCTCGTAAGGCGATATCTCGAATGGACGGCCGTATTTTGAGAAAAGAGGTCGAGATTGAACGAGGCCGACGAGGCGCGTGACGTCAAGATACCTAGTTTTCCTCTCTTCGCTTTGCTCCCTCAAGGCGGCGAGGCGGAGAAGACGCGAGGCCGTTCCCTCTCCTTCTCGGAGGAGCATGACGTCAACAAACCTGTCAAATTCGCCTGCTTTTCTTGAAAAATGCGGTCATCCGTTTGAGATATCGCTGTATGAGTGATGTCTTGGTGTTTGTAGCATCCCGTTGCACGCTTTTCGCCGCGTGTTTTGTGGAATCCAGATTTCGGTTCAGCATCCCTTTAAGAAGGAAAGTCGGAAATATTAATCTGAGAGTAGGTTCTGGTTGCCTCGATCTACCGAGGTACAAGCGGATAGGGGACAGAGGCATAGCAATCGAGTGAAGGTGAGAAATTGTACATGAGGATAAATATGACATTGAAAAGAATCTTAAAATTTTCACTAATCTAGACTCAAATACTGATACAGTAGACGACAGCCCTTGATGATAAACAGTACCAATGCACAGCGGCATCTGGATTATGCAACATGGAAGCTACTAAGGTCTGCTAGATATAATTGAAAGGGTATCGCTAAGGTAACTTATCGTCTGTCAAGAGCATCAACATTGTTGGATTGAAAATCCGTGGTGGGAGTCCTGTTTCATGGCGCTGAGTCCAAACTGATTCCGTATATTGAATTTAGTGCTTTCTATTAGGTGCCGACTTTTCCAATACATATTTCCACAACACATATACGATCGCAAGCAAATTCTCTGCGTATATCGGAGGCTTCTCCGGGAGAGTTGGTCAATCAGTCGCTTTCTTGTATCGTGATATTTTTTCTGGAATCTAACACGGACTGAATTGAGGACACCAGTCGAGTATGGATTCATATCACAAACCTCATGGAGGATCATGATCGGAGTATGTTAACACAAATAGGAACGTGACCATCCAGAAGGCTTCCCTCGACCGATTCCTAGTTCCGCCAACCAGCTTCGGCCATTTTCCTGCTCTTGTTTTCTGCCACGGTTCCTTCTTCGGTTCGTGCGTGTACCCTGAGGATGAGGCGACCCTAAACAGCTCCTTCCCGTTGACGGCAGGGACCCCTGGGCTCTCCGCATTCAACGAAGCACCCCACCTCCGACTCCGGGCCTATCCAGCGCAAGTCAGCGGAAGAGTCCCGACATGCGGCTCCGCTCCCGTCCGGTTCCCAGGCCTTATCCTGGGCCTCCCGGTGGCGCGAGGGACGTCGTCGAGCAGCGTCTTGCGGCTCTCCTAACGAGGGCTTCGTTATGGGCGCACGGCGGCGACTACGCAATATCTCGGGCCGGAGCGTCCAGATTGAGCGCTGGTCTGGCCACGAGACGCCTGGACCGCCTGCCGTTCGCTCCCTTTCTGTGTGAGCACGGCTTCGGTCGGCGGGGATCGTCGTCGTCCGAGGCCCTTTAATAAGTAGGAGGGGGACACCCCCGCCGGCCGCGAGGTCGGCGGGAGGGCCACGAGTATATTGGCTTGTTAACCGGAGAACGGAGAGAGCTGGCCACTCGCGCCGACATCCAAGAGAGAGGATTAAAGGGAGGGGAATGCGGGGCGCGGTTGTCGTCACTGGCTCCCTCCACGGTCGAAAGTAACGCATCAGCGAGTAACGACGTTCCTGGTAACGCGTTAGGTTTCTCAGTAACGTATTACCGTGCTAGCTAAACTGCCAAGATTTAGAGGTATGGTCGCATTTTCGCACGCCGCCGAGTTGGCGTTTTGTTTGAGATAATGCGTTTCTGCGTCGCGGTACGTGCCGAACCTTCTCCTCCACCATCAGCGAAGATTCATCTTCCCTACAGAAGGTCGTAGCATACAGATCTTCTCCTAACCGGAGGATGAGAGTTCCCAGACAAGTGAATCCACGCGAGGCAGCAAAGTCTCCAAGTGCTTCTGTCAACGACGGGCAGGACGTTTTGAAAACGAGACTATAAGGTATAGCATACGGTGATCGCGTCACGAGCTGTAACGGCGTCGTCCGGAAACAAAGGATCATACATGTTCCTACGTCTGTGCTGCCGTTTAGTGAGTGACAGAAACGTGATGAGGGCTTCGAGCGAGACGCCCTTGTCGAGAGTGCCATCAGAACGTGTCGGCTGGTGCCCCGCTGACTGGCTCGTTTGCGGGACACTGTAGCTGGAGGTGTTCCATTATGGCGCTGCGTTCCATTTGGTGACCGCCGCTCGGACGTGCGTGTGATGAAGGCTCGCGCTGCAGACTGAATATATTACTATACCTGTTTCACCTTACGATGTACCGCAGGAAAGGCTACACAGCGTGAGCTCCTGCTCTGGGGCACATCTCGGCGGCTAAGCTTCCGTGACTTAAGAGCAGCTGCCAACGCTATGAGCTCGCGCTTCTGGCCTTCCGCTGCGGTACAACATAAGGTGAAACGAAGTATTCGCGACTCCAGCAAAACGAACGGCACCTGGCGGGAAAACACTGAACTGACCGGAACAGGTCCTTTCGCGATTTCTGCTCGTCTCTTCTGGCTTCCGTGTTTACATGCCGTCGGTGGATTGCGCGACAGAACAGTCTCTACCGGTGACTGTGTCGTAACCGTAGTATCACCTTGTGACCCAGGTTGCTCTGCACGCGACCTATGTAACTCGCGTGAGCCAGACATTCTGCGTTTCTCAACGTTCATCAGTACCGTGGAAGCGACAGTGCGGCAGTCCTTTCCTTGTTTCCTCGAAGAAAGTCAAGCCTCTGGAAGTTCGCTTACCCCAACACATCGCCGCAGGTTCTGAAACGTGGAAGATAAAACGTGGGGAGCCAATTTTGAGTCCACACGCATTGCTGGTGTCCCAGCGTTGTGTGTTGAGCTGGCACATGGCACGGCACGTACCTGGATTCGACCGCCATATTTGCCCGATAGTGGCGTCCCCTATAGGTCGCTGGAGTCGCGAATAGAGGTCTGCACTCGGGCCGGTCTCAATTTAAACGACCATGTGTCGGCGTGCACTCGCGTAATAGGCCGAGCTACATTTGCCAGTGGACATTCCATGGTTGGAGACGGCAATCCAGGGGCAAATGTCATGAACGTTGTCTAGGGGAATTATTCATCGAGTTTAAGATTTCGGAAGCACCTATCAAAGGGCGCAATCAGAAGTATTCGGATAATATAAGGTCGTTAGAGAGCGGAGGATGACGCTGCATGTCGCGGTAAACGCTGATTCAGTCAACAGGTGCTGCGAGGGAATTGTTCATAAACCAGCGAAGTCGCACGCATTTTTGTATTACAAGCAGCAACTGAAGTGTCGTTCACTTGTTATCTCCAGGAGATTAAATTTTTAGTATTTTTATGATAATTATCGATGTTTTAGTACAATGGACCAAACTTCTGACTCTCATTCAAGCTTTATTTCTCATTTAATAATCGAATATTTAATTTTACTTTTAGTGCAGTGGATCGAATGATACTCATTATCTTGTTTATAGTTTTTTTCTTTGCGTTGACGTTGTCGTCGCCTTGTAACTGCTAACTGGCCTCGTCAAAATGTCTTCACACCTTTTCTTTTTTCTTTTTAGCCAGGGAGACCACAACACTGTGCATGCTGGAAAAACAAAACAAAAACACTTTTGGCCTTTTGACCAGTTTCCGCCGAAGAACGTGCGGTCTTCAGTCGTTAGTATAAAGCAGCGCAGGCATGGGGAAGACTCGTCTAGTAAAAGGCTCACTGGTCCTCTTCCAAAAATACCCAAATCGATTCAAAGACAGCCTCCCTCTGTCCAAGCGTCTTCGTGGCGAATTAGTCTGTAACTCCTGAATCCTATCCGCTTATACCGAAATGCGCTCCGCGCTCGAAGCGCCCATGCATGCGGGACTTCTCTGTCCCAGGCGGCACAACGACATGGTGGCTCACACAAAAGTCAAATTTGGGGGTTTTACGTGCCAAACCAACGACGGGCATCTGGCACGCCCCAGCGGAGGACTGAGGATTAATTTGACCACCTGGGATCTTTTGACGTGCAACCGAAAGCTCGGTTACACGGCGCCTTCTCCGCAATAAGCCTCCGTCAGATCGTGGGGCACCTCGGCCGGGATTCGAACCCGCCACATGGGGATCCGTAGGCCGACGCTCTGCCTCGGAGCCACCCAGGGTGCCGGGTGGCTCACACAATCGGACCTCGGAAATCGTTACAGCCATTCGGAACATAAACGCCCAGATGTCCACCGAACTGCCCTGTCTATCTTCCCTGAGTGGCTGGCTTGCTGACGCACAAGCGTACGGGCTCTTCTCGCCTTACCGTTTCAGGCTTGCAAGCCAACCCAGGGACATAACATTACTTTGCGAACAAAGATAATAATAATAATATATTATTATTATTATTCAATGCCAGAACCACGGTGGCTACGTATATGCCTCCTTTCCACATCTCTCTCTGCAGCCGCCCTCACCCCCAAAAAAGAACGCGCGATAAAAAAAAAAAAAGATGGAATGCGCGGTTTTTTTTCGGTCTCCTGCTCCGTCTGAACCTGCGCCGTTTTTTAATCACTCTTTCGGGGCCGAGTCAGCGGATGCGGCACGACGTGTTTACGTGGGGGCAACCTAATCAGTATAGACGATGAACATTACTCCTCATTTGTTTCGCTCGCTCTCCTTGCCTCGCTCGGTTCCAAGGCAACGACACTGTCGAGAGAATGTCTTTTTTTCATTTTATTTTTGTTGTACTGAAGTTACCACGAAAAGCTAAGAGATCCCTTTTTCTGAATATTCGTCGCCGCGTTGCAAAATTAATCTATTTTTCGCTTTTTGTTATACAGCCTCCGCTAAGAACGTGTGCTGGGGTCGCTCCAGCGGTTGAGTCAACACGGCCTCACAGGCTGGTTTCATCGAACTTTGCTCATAAACGTGATACAAACGGCTTGTTCGCCAAGTTGTTGCAGTTTAGCAATATAGCGCTTTTTTGGATAAACACTTTTTCTGCCGCATGTTGGCAACTCTAAAGTGTGATGACAGCTTCAATAAGAACTATGGTGTCCTGTCACTGCTAGCAAGCGTGCGATTAGTTAAATGTAGGTTTTGTTAAATCATGCTAGATATGGGGAGTTACCCTCAAAGGAAAAAAACACTTATTGTAAAAAAAATGATCTATCAGAATTTTGCTTGATGCACAAACAGACAAAAACAAATAAAATAACAGGAATCTTAAATATCACAGAGAAAAACATAAATATTCTTAATCAGAATACACCAAGCGAAAGCTCGCGCGGCAGAGCACAGGGATCCTGGGTCTGATTCCCATCCCTGTCCGTTTCGATCTGGATGAGCATCGTACCAGCGTGCAGTCGTGTATTACTACTGTGTGGTGCACAGACCCCAGGCGAGCGGTTTGTACTGCACCGGCGAAATTGGTAATTTATAGCTCGGAGACACGTAGCGCGCTGAGGCAGACTCAGTTCAGGCTGTATAAACATACCCACAACCCAATTTTTTTTTGTTACAGTACATGAAGCATATTACGTTTGTATCCGAATTTGCAGCGCTAGCTTGTTTTTTCTAGTTTGTATTGCAAATTTAGTATTACATTCAAACTCAAACTGTATCGTTGGTGACAGGTAAAGAGTTCAGGGGAAGCCCCTCCCCCGTTTCAACTTTAGCAGACTTGTCTCGAGTTTTACATGAACCAAGAATTGTATTTTCTTTCCGTTCACTACAGGACCGTTCACTTCTTTACGATGTTCATAAGAGACAACATGTGTGTCAGTTTCGCGCTCCGCACAATGGCTGTCCTGTAGAAGACTTCGAAACAAACCAGCAGCTTGGCGTGTTCTACTCGTGGACGCACCAAAGCAGTCACGTGTTCTGTCCTTGGTTCTTGCCACCAAACTTCATCCCATTCAGGCACCTGGCTTTCTAACCCGCAGAGCCCAGGCTCTACTATAGGGGACAGGGATCGGCGATTTATGTCACCGCACGGTTTGGTCACGAACGCGAACCCGAGTAGCCCGGACGCGTCGTCTGCACACGGGCACAGTCGGTTTCAATGACGTGGTGTTCGCGTCCATCCGGTGAGGCGCACTCGATCCGTAGCATTTTGACGTCATATTTACGGCAAACACTTCGCATTCTGCGTTGACCAGCCATTTATGGCGTTCCAGCTGGAGGCAACCTGCGCCGCATTACGCGTCGCGATCAAATAGGCGAGCCTTCTGAAAAAGCAAAATAAAGCAATTACTCACCCTTATTAGAAAAAAAAGGTTTATGTTCGCTCGAATCAGCATAAAATGATAAGGTGCAAAGCGACGCGTACGCCTTTTCCACTATATATGCACATTTAAATAATTAACATCGAACGTGTCCACTTAACTCAATGTGGATTTTATATTAGCGTTCACGAATTTTTCTATTAATTTCAGCACTAAGTTTTCATAATTCACACATTCTTTGATTTTGTTCTTCCGATGTGAAAATGTAGCATGCTTCTAATTAGACAGAGAAACATGCTACGTCGGATAGGCTTTACTCAAGCTGTTCTGTACTTGAAGATAAACACTTAAATCGTCTTCATTTGGCCTCGAGGATCACGAATATCAAAATTAGTTTTAAATTTGATGCACGCAGGCTGCAGAAATTAAATTTTGAATGTACCGCTGAAGCCCCTCCTTCCCGGGGCGTGACGTCACATACTAGGAGTTTTCGGAATTTCCGCTCTCGCGCATCTTCAGCTCATATCAAAGCTATGCACGCGCACTCCCTGCTATTTCCAAAAAGGTAAAAAAAAAAAAAGACGTCACGACTGGTGTCAATGCGGGGGAATATACCTGACCATAGCTTCCTATATACTCACAAAGCCTGACAGTTCGACGACTGAGCCATAGAGTGCCCGGTCGCAGATTTGGAGCACGAGGATCTGGTTGCACATAGAATTTCCTCGGGGAACCTGGTCGTCAGCACATCAGCTTTTGCCGTGGCAAGGACTCGAAACGATGGTTTTCAAACCCGACGCGAAAAGAAGCGGTAGAGCGAGGAACGCGAGAAAGCACGAGCGGACATTCTACCGCTCGGGAGAAGTGTGTTTCGGCGTCTCGCCGCAGCGGGGCGCCCGTGATGTGGCCTCCTCCTTTCATCCGTTGTCTGCCGCTCTACCTTTTCAATTTCGGCGGCCGCGTCTTTTGGCGATCTGCCAGGCTGTGTCAGCATAGAGGAGGCTATGACCTGGCAAGCTTGCAATTGCACGCGCTGTCCACAAGAGCGACACGCGCTTGACGGCCCAAAGATACTAGTATGACGTCACGACTGGTCGGAGGTTTTTCGCGTTTGTCACGCTTATTTACATGTTAGGGGGAAACCAACGTGTTTTTAAGATTCATGGGATAAAAATACGCCAGAATTCACCTCTACCTCGTTCTTTTTTTTTTTCAAGAATTGTTTTAGCTTTTTTTAATGAGGACAATCACTAAGAGCGACCGTTCAGTATTGGTGGGGGGGAACACGACTCTTACAAGCAGCAAAGAAGCGAAATGGGGCGAAAGGGAGAGAGGCGTGCGTGGGACGCGAGGAGCGTACACGCACGTGTAGCGGCCAGATAGCGTCCCGCATTAATTCAGCGCGCTCGTGGAGGGAAGCCCGGTCCCGGCTGTCACGCGGTCGTCCGCCGATAAGGGACGGGCTCCGGGCAGCCCCGCTCAGGCAGCGACACACGCCGGCAACAGCTCGGGACACTCGCAGCATGAGCTGATAGCGGGCACTGTTCGAACAGCACGGATCCGTGGCGTTCCCCGGGGTTCTTCCCCTAATTTGTCGCTTTCGGGTGAGGAAAGAATAGATTTCTCGAGGCACACACTTCAAAGACGCGAGCACGAGTGGCACTAGAGAATTCCGGCGACGCTCACCCGAGGAGCTCTACGCTCGTTGATCTTTGCTTTTCCGCCGGAGACTTCATGTTGGTGACATTTTGAGCTTAAAAGTCTCTTAGTTTACATTAGATAGTTGTAAATTGAAGGAAAGATGGATGGTAGTCAGCGTGTATATTGGCAGCGAGATGTAAGTGTACCGTAGTGTGGTATAGTGAAACGCAAAAACCCGGTCGTTGCATTAGGTGTCAGCTAGTTTTAATGCTTCAGCAACTCAAAATATGTTTGATAAAATACTTACGTCCGCCTATTGATGCATATTGAACAAATTAATAAAAAAATCTTTGCTCTTTACGCTAAATGACGAATGGAGCGGAGACACTGACCGTATACTGCGAGGTTAAAAAACAAAAGATTACTTGAAATTTGTGTTCGGAACTTCAGACAAACTACACGTTGCCACTAGCGGTTGTTAAACACTTATTTGATAGCTTACTGTGTATTTTAAAATGCGTAAATTTTCGTACCGTGTTTATTCAAAGATAAGTCGAGTTTTTTTTTTTTTGTGAGCATACTTGTATTTTTACTTTCCCGCAGTTCCCACGGAGATTAATCATTAAGACTTGCGAAAGGAGCCGGGGAATGGCGAAGCGAAAGTACCATTTGGAATTATATGGAAAAAAAATGCGACCGCACATATTTTATATCTGCGTTACCACTTTATCGGTGCCTCGTCCTTCGCCGGGCCTCTTCCGTAGATTACAATGACTCGGTCTTATTGAGCGTTAAAGAGAAACACACGCACCGGCATTCTTCATAAAGAGGTTGACCTTTTTTCGAATAAATACGGTATGTCCTGCAAACGCGTTTTAGCTTCTTTTAAACCCGAATGCATTGCGTATGAGGGACATGAGGCAGCAGCCACAGCGTAGAGATGCGAGTCTTTCATGGAGAACGCGCACCTCGGTGCGGAAAAGCGATTCTCCAGTCTGATGTCCACTCTGAAGGAGCGCATGCACGAGTAGAGAGGCTCGTTGACCACCAGAAGAGAAAACTCAATGAAGCACATTCATCAAAGAAAATAAACGGCGTCAATATATATATATATATTTGTTTCTTTTTTAAAGAGGCGTTACAAAGAGCGAGATGTTTAAGGTTCGCGACATTAAACTCGCCAGCTTGCGGGTGGACGCGCGAACTATTTCTATATCGACAGTAGCATATGCAACCGGTAAAACAGAGCGTCTCACACGTATAATTAACGAATAGGACATCCCCGGCGCGGTGATGGAGGATATAAAAAGCGCCTCACCGAGGAGAAATGGTCGGTTATAGCCCGCTTTTGGACACGTTTCGGAGCGAACGGCGGGGTCTCCACCGAAGAGAAGAGGGACGACGGTGCAAACTTGCGTGCGAGCGTTCGCTCGAAGAAGCCCTCTGAAAGGCGCTACGCGAACTTCCTCCGCGTCGCCGTTTTCCCCTTCGTATCGGCGGCCCGTTCTCCACGGCCTGCCCCTGTACGAAAACAACGCGCTTCCGGAGACAGAACCCGTCGGATTAGAGACAAGCGCGAACAACATCGCGAGAAGCAAAAAGGAGCAACGCGGAAAAGACAAAGAGCGCCAACTTTACGAAGGGCTTGGCGGCCGAGAAAGAGAGGCGCGCCAACAATAGAGAGACCGGCGCTGACAACCGAAGAAGCGAGCAAAACGTTTTCTCCAGTTGCGCTGCTCAGAGAAACGGTGGAACAGGGCGACTCTGGGGTTTAGCCAGTGTGCGAGCCTCCCCGCAGAGCTCTTTCAACGAGCCTCCCAGATCCCTGTCACTTGTCCGGGATCCTTATTACGTTGTGCCCCTGGCTTGCAGCGCGCCTCGGCTCTCTTCCTTCCTCCTGTTTTGTCTTCTCCGAAAAACTGCGCGACGGCGTGGCTGCCGGTGGTGTTTCCTTTTTACTTCTGATTTTATGTCCGGCCTTTCTTCTTCTTGTCGCAGTGTTCCCGCAGAAACGAGCTCGGCATTTATTAAAAGGCCGCCTATAAATCCCTGGAGTTGCGTGCTTCTCCGCGTTTGCTCCCATTGTTCCGTCCGCGAGAACAGGACGCCCCGAGAACACTTTTTCGCCCGTGCAGTAATTCCCGAAAGAGCGACGTCTCTGTCTAGAGAGCTGTATTTACAATGTTTCGAGAATCTCGCTGGCCGCATTTGTTTGGTAAAATGCAGTATGGACTTAACACTGTCTCCGTCTCCCATTTTATTTATTTATTTATTTACAGAATACCTACAGCGCCGCGAAGGGTTATCGTAGGAGAGGCGGAAATAACACAGACGCACAAAAACATAAAATGGTCACATGTCCGCACTAATTAGTTATACAGCCGAGAGAAAAAAATACACTATACATTGTTCGAGGTGCTCACCACTTCCTCTGGCAGCAAATTCCACTCTCGTATTGACAAAAAAAAAGTTACGGATTTTTGTTTTAATGGGGATATTTAAAAAAAATTTCTAGAGTTATTACATCTTGCTGAAACGTACTTTCGCCCCAAAAGATACTCATTCTGATAACCAGTATTGTTATATTAAATGCGATGAAAGAATTTCAGCCTTAATTTTTGCCTTCGAATGTTCAAAAGTCCCCACCGAGCGTGGCTTCAACCTCTGTCATGCTAGCGTATGGATGGTAGTTGTTGCTAACACAATCGCGCTGCTTGATATTGAAGTTTTTCTACTACCTGTATATCGATCAGATATACTGCTGGTAGGTATCACATATTCACATATTACGCATGCATGTTCAAGTATGTACCTCACGTGTAAAAAGATAAAGGGTTTCCTTTACGTCACCGGACGCGCTTTTGAAATTTCTACGGATAAAGAATAACATTTTACTTGCCTCATTGATCGTATAATCTACGTTTATTCCATTTGAGTGATTGTTCGAAAATAAACACCAAGATGTTTACATTCAGAGATATTACTGATTGTCTTGTTTTTGATAAGTATAAGTTGTAGGAAATTTAGAGTCGTTTCTCGTAAAATTAATGAGGTTGCATTTTCCAATATTTCGGCTCATGTTTCATTGGTTACACCAGTACGCTACCTTACCTAGATCACTCTGTATTATCCCGACGTCTCTTGTTGAATTTATTTCCTGTAAATATAACAATCATCCGTGAAAAGTATTATCGTTGACTGAATATTTTCTGCAATGTCATTGACATAAATTAAAAATAGCAATGGACCAAGAACGCTGCCCTGGGGGACCCGTGATGTCACAGAGACGGATGAGGATTTACTTCCATTTATGTCAACACACTGTACAGGGCGACTTGAATAATTTCTTATGCAATTTTGAACCTTACTCTTAATGTTTATAAAGGATTGTGTAATCTTTAGTAGGTTATGTGGTACTGTGTCGAATGCTTTGCAAAAATCTAAAAGACCGTGTCTACTTAGATGTTACAGAGAAGATCCAAGCGAGCTGGTGAACTTTCAACATTGTAAAACCCAAGACTTGATTATTTTTGTCGATTGCTGTTGATATATAATCTTGAAACTCTTCTAATTGCGTCTTACATGAATATCCACTCCGAAAGTGATGCTGGGACGGAGTAAAGAAATTATACTTATCGAGATATTTGTATAGCAAGAGGCAGTTAGGAAATGGGCCGTCTTCGCTTAAAGACACGGATTGAATGGATATGCAGGGTTCAGTTTATGATATGGAAAGTGATTCGTGGATGATGTATTTTGGGGGAAGAAAGTGAAAGCCATTTACAACTCCCTGTAGCGCCGAATTGGAGTGCAGATCTTGAGGAGGAGGAGGGAAGGGTATACCCCTCCTTTCTCCCTCCTCCCCTCACGGGGGTCACGTGATCTTGGGGGTCACATGACCTGGGGGTCATGTGATCTCGAGGGGTCACATGGACCTGGGGGTACATGACCTAGGGGGTCACCTGACCTGGGGGGTCACGTGACTTTACGGTTACGCCGACGCCGACGGCGACGCCGCTCAAGCCGGAAACGGGCGCTTAAGAGCTGCGCTCTAAAAACTGCGCTAGTTCCCCCGTCTTCACCTTAGTCCACTATCTTGTGATGCATTGACGATGTGATATATCATATATGCAGTTCAAGAACAGATATATGTCTGAAATTCGGTTACTAAACAATCATTAAAAATTGTCTTCTTGACCTTTCTATTCTTGGCTAGGAATTCGAAATTTGTGGCTACATGTTGATTTTTCAAGACGTGTCTTGTATGCCTATATTTTAGAGCACAGCTCTTAGGCGCCCGTTTCCAGCTTGAGCGGCGTCGGCGTCGCCGTCGTTGTTGGCGTAACCGTAAGGTCACGTGACCCCCCAGGTCACGTGACCCCCGGGTCCAGGTCATGTGGCCCCTCCAGGTCACGTGACTCTCAGGCTACGTGACCCCCAGGTCACGTGACCTCCCCGAAGTCACGAGACCCCCTGGTCACGTGACCCCCACATGCCTTCCCCTCCTCCTCAAGAGCTGTGCTCTAATTCGGCATTATAGGGAGTTGTAGATGGCTTCTCATTTTCTATCAACACACCGACGAAACAAGCACACATATTCGTACCGCCGCAAGAAAATGGCGTCGGTGCTTAGTGGCATCGGAAAATAATTTTGCTGTCTTGAAATACGCAAGACGTACGATATCATCGTAAGAGATACGTGAAAATCAGCGTCAGCGGTAATACGATGGCGTACACCATGCCAAGGACGCTTAGATGGGCTAGGAACGCTTTCAGTACGAAGACGGTGCACATCGATATTGGTGCGGCTGGTTCAGGACGATCCTTCCGACGCTTCGAAGACTCAAAAGAACCAAAATGGCTATGGCCAATGGTAAGAGAGACCTATCAGCTAATTGCCTCGCGAGGTTTCGGTCATTTGCATGGTAGTACTTGTTTGTGTCCAGGCAGCAGGCGGGGAAGGCGATGGCACCACTTTCCCTGGATACACTGACTTTAGCTCGCACCGCTCCAAAAAAAAATATCATGCCCCGCGTCCAGGCGTGGCTCACCTGAGCGCGCCGTGTGCCGCGCTGAGCGTCCCGAGGAAGAGCGCTAGTGCTCTCGCGCAGAGTCGGCGCCACGGCCGATAAATCAATCAGCGAGAATCAATTAACGGAACAGTCATCGACAGAGAGAAAAAAAGACGCGAGACTTTTTGCCGAGAAAGATGGGCGAGTAAAGCGTTCTATTAATTAAGTTTCGTCAATGGAGCCAAGGCAGAAACGGGAAAAATCCATCGGCCAGCAGCTATCGATTCTTAATTAGGCATCTCGGAATAGCGTTTTGTTTTCGGCGCTCCTCACTTGGCCCGCGGAGCGAGAAGAAATACTCGATAAATGGGACATCGGGTTTCTGCTAATGCGAATTTAATGCCGGGAACTTGCCTCTTGGAAAACCGCGCGGAACGTTCCTTCGCGAGCTTGCTTCTTTAGCAACAGTTTTGCTTCGTTTCATTACATTAGAACGACCGAATAGCGAACAAACTAGAGGAGGAAAAAAAGAGAGGTCGACATAAATGGGGAGGAGCGAAAATATTCACTAGTGTCTCAAGTTTTTGTATAAATCATCACAGAAGCGCTTCGCAGCTTCCCAACTCCCCGCTTACGAAAAAAAAAAAGAAAGAAAAAAGAAGCAGAAAGAAAAATAGAAACGAAGGGATGGTAGAGGAGGGTAAAAGAAAAAAGAAGAAGGAAAAGCAGAAGGCGCGCAAAGCTGTTCATTTGTATAGATATGACCTCCGGCTCTTCGCTTCGTCCATCGCCCTGTTTGTCTTTTAAAGGGAGCGTTTTTTGAGCGGCCCTCGTTTGGAAGCCGAAGCAGCTTCCCAGAGAGCAACACAGTTTCCCGTCGTAATCGCAATTTACGAAGAGGGTCTTCGAATTGATCCAGGCTCTTGAAACGAATCAAATTCGCTGACGTCTTTTCTCGGAGGTAATACTATATTTGAAAACAATATGTATAGCGGCGCTTACAACGAGACAGCTATCGGTTTCGCGTAAACGATCTTTGATCCCGTCTCCCGTCTCCGTATTTCCCGAACAAATATCGGGGAATAATGACAGAAAGGCACGTAAGCAGTAACACGCTAAAAAAAAAACAAAAAAAAACAACAGATAATTTAATTTAGCGAAACATAAATTCAGTCCAGCAACCATAATGCAGAGAGTATTTCGTCGCAGCTTGGGCCCGAATGGATGATTTTGGGGCCATGGGCAGCTTTCAAATAGAATTTAGACTCCGAATTGAGCGGACGCTCACACGGCCCTGAAGAGTTCTTAGGTGCAACGCACTCGCGCTCCGTCTCTCGGTCTGCCGTCCACGTAACCCCAAACAATGTAAAAAAAAAAAAAGTTTAAAACTGTTTTTTTGTTAAGCTTCCGATGCAGTGATCCTGCTCGTCTTTGGGATTATATTGTTACTCCGTGGTTCCTTGGTGTGTAATATTCTTTGTTCCGAAATTTACCGCCGAATTCATAAACCTCACTCGAATTGAGGGGGCCCTCCACTTCCTCGACGAAGGCGCGAGGGCCGGCGCTGGCCAATCGCGATAACGGATCCGCCGTCGCGATTGGCCAACGCCGGCCCTCACGCCTTCCTCGAGGAAGTGGAGGGGCCCCTCAATTTGAGTGAGGTTTGTGAATTCGTCGGCCAGTCTTAAGACGTCTAAACATTACCGTTGCTGTGCAGCTTCACACCTCTCAGGCATGTGAGTGAAACTGCTGCTCGCTAGTAACTATTATGACGGCCCTTGTGGCCATATAGGCACAATGTCGCGTTGTCATAGAAGGCACGTGGGCACTTCAAATGCGTCTTTATATGTCTGGTTATTTTACCTCAGGCCGCCGATGTCCACCACAAAGAGCGTTTTGGGTCAGACTAGGACCACGGCTTACCTGGAAAGGGAAAGAAGACAGGGTGAGTAATGCAACATACACAGAACTAACAAAGCAAGAAAAAACAACTACAAAAAGCAGTTTTTTTTTTTTTTTGTGCGAAGACAGCATTTAGCCGAAAACGATTCAGTCTGTTTTGAAGGACATCGGCTGCGAGGGTAATCAAGTAAATGCCCACTGGAGCGTAGCACGAACAAAGAACTGACTGCGACATGATTTCTCTTTCAAAGAGTTTGCGTTGGTTAACCTTTTCGGACAGATCTGCCATTGAGCGGGAGTATGGTTCGCTCACTGGAAAAAGGCGACAGCGGGTGCCACCGCTGCCCAATGTCAGATAAGATAGTTGCGCTAGACGAACCCTTCGCAGGCCCCGCACATGTCACAACCTCCCTGTTTCAAACTTTTTTGCCCTCTGCAAGCAGGAGGAAGCGCTCACAAAGAGGAACAACCACAATGGTTCCTAGTAACCGGTTGACCAAGCAACCTATTCTTATTCCGGTTCCGTTCGGGTTCGTTAACTTTTAGTTCATTCCGGCTCCGTTCCGGTTCGGGCAAGAACACGAAATATGTGTTTGGTTACCGGTTCTAACAAAAGCAAACTGATTCAAACCGGCACATTCCTCCCCTACTGATTGCGGCCTGCCGTGCCCGTCCTGATGCACGAACGGCCAAAGCGTTCGATGCTAGCAATAGTTGAACACAAAGATAATATTGACTGCAGCCATCACATGAAAATATTACGACAGAATGAGGAAGACACATACCACTTACTGATATCAAATACCAACTCTGGTAGGTCTCCGCCAAAACACGCACACTGTTAATGTGGTAGTGCCGGTCGCATTTTTTAATGCGGTCTAAAAACATTTTTACCACTTTATAGGCTAAGGTATGCTATTTTGTTATATAAAAAAGACAGTAAAAACCGTCCTATTAAATGCGGCCGTAAATTTAGAAGCGCACTGTCAACGCAATTTTGCCTATACCCGACTTTAAAAAAAAAACAGTAAACGTTTTTGGTTTCTAGTGAAAAGTTACCAATTTCCCCCTTTATGTAATCAATTAAAATACTTGAATGTTCAGTTCAGTAGAGCTAACTGTCGTATTGTTAAAACGTGCACGTTTTCAACGAAAAAAAATCTTCTGTGTTTTTCTGTCAACCAAATACTCTTTACAACATTTGGCTGCTAGAGAAATTCACATGGGAGAGCTCTGACGTAGGAAGAAACTGAAACATTAGAAGCTTGGTGCGGTCGGTGAAACCTGACGTTTACAAACGAGTAGGCGGGCGCCCGGTAGCGACGAACATCCATCCGCTTATAAAGTTTTTCACTGCCGTTCTATTTTCTTCGTCTCCGTTAGTTATAAAGTTGTATAACGGAGTCATGAACATATCCGGCACTGCAGAGCAGAACCTCCCACAATACTCTACGCGAATGCCCTCTCGGGTCCGTCCGCAGCCGTTGAAGTGTGACTAAGTCCAAACAGAGCTCTCGACACCTGTCGCAGAAACAAGTGCTCAGCGCGATGCACATACGTCGTAGTGGGGTTTTCGTTGTGGAAAGCGTACTGAAGGTGGAAGGAAGGTTTACGAAAACAGCCTGTAAACAGGCTATACTTAGTCACCTCTACGCAGAAAGGTGCACGCGCGGACATTTGTTTGAGTGCCATTACAATTTTCAGTAGCGAAGTTGTTCGCTGCATCGTCATCACTCAATTGCGGGGACGTGATGAAATTAATTCGTTTCATACTGAAGCTTTTCATTTCAATAATTCATCTACATCACTAACATGTCGTGGAAGCGTGGCTGATTTAGAGCCCAGGTAATATAGTATGCTGTTTTTACAACTAAAAAAAAAAAAGTGCGCGGCTTTTTGAGCAAGGATTGCCACAAGGGCTTTCGTTTCCTTCAGCTAGGTTTCAGGGTTTTTGTTTTGGTCGAGTTCCATTGAATACTGAAGATGTTTCGTTTGCTTTGTACCTGAGTAGAATATTGGCTGACGACATTGCCGTTGCTTCCGGGCGTTTCTCTGGGGTCAGACCTATGCAACTTTGCTCGTGTTTTCTGGCTGTGAGCTTCTGTTCAGTCCTTGTCTTCACCCCAATACCAGTCCCGACTCCCATCTATCTCATCTTTCCCTTTCGCTCTGTCTACCTACCCCTTTATCTTCATTTCTTTTGAAGCCATTTTCACTTTAGCATCCTTTCTTTCTCCTACACTCTCTCTCGTCTGTCTGTCTGTCTCTCTCTCTCTCTCTCTTTGTTTTTTGACTTTTCAAGGAAAACCAGTTCGGAAACCTCGCCAGCAGAACATTACCTCTTCTCCTCATAACACCCCCCCCCCCCTTCTTTAACCCGGCCTGACAGCAGGATATTGGAACGGTGATGCGAGTAAATTCCTGCCTGGAAAACGTTGTTGCGAAGAAAATATATTTTCTCTTCCCTCTGGAACGTCTCCTGGACTACGGCTGAAACAGAGTTTGCTTTCAATGGTTCTATTTGACATTTGAGTCAAGGCCTGTCCAAACAGGACACTTCAGAAATCGTGAGGCGAAACAACTCCGACTTTAGTCGTGCAACTGCCTGCTTCAGTCTTTTTTTGTGTGTGTGTTTTGTTTTGTGAGAGAAACTTTTTTTTTGTTGTCAAAGTTCGCTCGTGCTTTTTACGGGGGACCCATGAGCATGCTCATCATGTGGGCCCGGACAACCACTCACGCTCTGTTGGATGTCGGTCAATCGCTCAAGGCCTCCGCTGCTCTTCAAGTCCCGAAAACGGGAAAGGAAAGGGATATGTTCCAAATCTTACCCAAATATAGATCCGAGTTACTCCGGCGGGTCTTGTGACGTGATAACAGAGAGAGATCGACGCTAGACGCGGGTAGGTTTGCGAACATAAAGGTACATAACTAAGGTTCCGCGTTTTCGGTTTCTATTTTTTAAAAATTCGGCGTACTTTTTTCGGTGTTTATTTTAAAATTCAATTTTCGTGTTTTTTTCGGTGTATATTTATGCCCACAAAAGTTTACTGTCTTTTTTCGGTGAATATGAAATAAACACCAACGGTCACTAGATCACATGATCCTTGTAGCTCTGATATTTGTGATCGCTCAAAGAATAACGGCACAGATACATTGAAAAAGAAATGGACACTTTTGCAACTATGTGCAACTGTAAAAGGAACAGGAAAAAGATAGAAGTACAGACAAGTGAGATATGAAGCCCATGCCCCAAACACATGGAACTTCACCTTTTGTATATCAGATTTACGTGATGTGAGTATAGTACGCACACACATGTACTTTCGCAGGTTCTCCTCGTTGATCCGCACTCTTTCTTTCCTGTTAATATGACACTGAGCTTCGAGAATGCCCTCTCGACGCAAACACTAGACACTGGCAGGCTGAGGAGATGGAGCGCTGCCTGAGCCAAAATTGGCCAATCAACCAATTGTGACCGCCAAAAGAGACATGGTGCGACGTTTTGAAGCACAACACGACATGCAGAACTTGCATTAAGTCAGTCTTCCTTACAACGAGTTTGAAAATATGCTCGTACATGGCGAAGTCATGGGGAATTTCTGACGTCACGTTCCGATCGATGATGCGCACATTAAACCAAAACGTCGTGATGGCATCCGTGTATCCCATACATTCGGACACGTTTCGATAGCCACTGTCGTTCCACTTTTTCGCCACGGCTCTGCGGTGCGACTGGAAGGTCAAAGTGACCTTTTCCCGTTAAAACTGAATTTTAGAAAATGGATTCGGCGTACTTTTGTCGGTTTTTTATCGGTCTAAATTGAAAATGTCGAACCTAAAACTGACCTTTTTCGGTTAAAACCGAATTTCCGAAAATGAATTCGGCGTACTTTTATCGGTTTTTATCGGTTTAGACCTAAAAATCTGAACCCTATACATAACTCATACTCTCGAGTAAGATGAAGTACATTTTGGAAGACGGCCGAAGATACGAGGACCCGGCCGAACAGATGGACAGCATTGGCAGGTGCCGTGTGACGTCACGTCTGACGAGGACCGAGGTCACCGAAAAGCGGAGGAAGTGAGGAGGAAAGTCGTGATGTTTGCTCGATGGTGTTCAATGAAAAATCGAACTGCCGGACTTCAACCGCTTCAACTCACACGACATTTGACGTAGTTCTGCCTCCTCACGATTCCTGAAGATCCCTGCTTGGACAGCCCTGCACTCCTCCAAGCGTATTTGGAGTCAAAGGTTTGAACTGAGAGAAGTTTGTTGTCTCTTTCACAGGCCTCGGGACTGGCGCAACGGCAGCTGCACCTCTGGGTCAGATCGCGTCTTGACTGTCCATCCGATGTGAATATTCATAAATCAACAACCCGGTCTGCCTTCTGCAAAGCCCAGCACGCATATATAGGTCGTTTCGGAAAGTAGGAAAACCGTACGCCATACACAAGAACGCTGAAAATGGCACCTAAATAACGCCTTTCACTTTCTGCGGCATCTGTCAAGGAGCGAGTGCGAGTACGCATCTTTGACGTACACAATAAAAAAAAAAAAACACCTTCTTGTCGTTTCTTGGTTAAAGCTGTGGGCGACCATGCACCCACGGTTTAATTTTTTTTTCTTAGCACGAAGATGGCGCGAGCGTGTGCTTTTCATTTGTCGTTTGATATGCATGCGCTCAAGGCAGTAGCCTCGACAGCGTTGTACACAAAGTGTAAAACGGAGTATAGTTCACTTATAACTCGGAACACAGATCAGATATGAGCTATGCGCGCGAACGTTTCACTTCGAAATGTCATGACCGCTTTTTCAAGGTAAACAACAGCAAAGAAGGTGGTGACTTCCGGTTGCCATGGGTGTTGTGCGTGTCTCCCTTTAGGACTCGCGCGATTTCGAGCGCAATTATTGGAGTTGCGCCTCCGAATTATCGAGTTCGTTGCAGACAAAACGTTAACGTGTCTAAGGTGCCCGCAAACTCATCGCCCCGTCCGACCCGACAAATGCGGGGAATATTAGGGACCTTTGGCAAACCGTTGCCGTGCTCCGCGGACCACAGTATACCGGAGCCTTTGAAGCATGCTTTTAAGCGCGCGCTCTGCGGTCACGGTACCACCCGGGCGCGTGCTTCAAAGCATGCTTCAAAGGCTCGGTAGTGTGGTAACGTGGAGCACGGCAACGGTTTGCTAAAGGTCCTTATTAACGAAGAGCGGCGCTTGTACCCGTAAGGGACCGGACCGGAGGTGGCGTAGAGATTTGACTGGGCTATGCGGAGTTCACCGACTTTTGCGTTAAGGTATACAATCGTGAGTAACGACCGATCTACCCTGTTGTGTATGAGTGCGGTACGGCGACTTACGACCGCCAGTTGCCGGAACATGCGTGTTTCGTATGTCGCGTGCAACTTCACGCTTCTATTAGCGGCGAGATGTTTTGGTGGCGTCCTCTTATGGTTCCTTGCGACGTCATACCTTGCGACAACAAGTTCGATGGTGTTTGTAAATCATTGGGCTTGAAATCACTATGAGCTCTCATTCCTCTGCCGTCGATGATTCTTTTTACTCATGTCCGTCGGCCACGTGAAGGCCGCCACAGCGACGCTTTCGGTCGCACGTCGCCAATACTAAGCAGGGACATATCCCGGTGGCTGGCTCGTGACTCAAGGTAAGTTCAGTAAGAAAATACAAGAACGGATATAGAGTAAAAACACTCGAAAAACACGCTTGACAAAACGACATCACCCCGACGCCGCTACACCGAGACGCTCGCACGCACGCGCGCGCACGCACACACACACACAGACACACACACACACACACACACACACACACACACACACACACACACACACACACACACACACACACACACACACACACACACACACACACACACACACACACACACACAACACACACACACAAAAAAATACTATCACTATGCTATACATTTATTTTTCGTTTTGAATCTGCGTCTAACTTTATTTCTAAATATCGGCCATCATAATAGGGTTTGCCCATACAGTATTGAAACTCCTTCCGTCATTAGTTTTATAAAAGCTTTCAGCAAGAAACGGTTTCAGAGAGGTTAATTTCTCTTTTTGCGGATGTACGTCATCATGTGGAAATGAACAAACAAAGCACAAGCTCTCCTGCTCGCCCCCGCAGCGCGGAGGACACACGAGCAGCGCGCAGACCGAATATTCCCCAAGCGGGCGGCTGGAACGAGCAAAGCCAAGAAAGGACGATCCCTCCGGACGCGGCGGGCGAAAGTTGTTGTTGCGCGCTCTTCATTGTCCCTCACGTTCCAAATGGACGCGAGCGACGAGCCGGTCCGGCTGATAAGGGCTCGCACAATAGCCAAAGAAGGGGCCGCGCTCGGGTCGACGCTCACTCGCGCGCCGGCGAGGAGTGCGCGCATTAGCGTCAGCTTAGGGCGCCCATTCAAGGTGCGCCAGGCCGCGATGACGAATTCCGGCCCCGCACGTACACCTCATTTGTCCCCTGCACTCCCGGACAAACAATTTGGGGAGACGCGGAAAGCGACGCGCTTCCCTATCTCTCCAGCTTTTGTGCGCGTGCCGAATTGGCGCGGGGGGAATCAACCCCCTCCCCCCGAAACTAAGGCTCAAACTCGGAACCACGAGCTTCTGCGCAGTGCGGCTGCTTCCACACAAAACGCATTCCTAGGAGGAGGGCGGCCAAGAATTTAATTTTCCGAGAGGCGCATGCAGCGCACCACGCCGGCAGCAGTCTGCTCCCGCGGGATTAAAAGACTGCGGGAACGAAGAGGGCGTGGGGCTGCCGCCGCCAACGGACGACATAAAGGAAGCGAATTTGATAGCGCCTTTTGTCCGGCATCCCACGCGCCGCCCCGTGAGGGCCGCCGCTGCCGCGGCTGATGCCGGGCAAACTTCAAAAGCGCCGTCCGCGCGCGCTGTGTGCATGCTCAGCCACCCATCGAGTCAAAATCGATCGGCATCGTACACTAACCACACGGCAGCGCTGGGCTGCTTTCGGATCCTAAGTTGATGGCCGGAGTCAGTGGAACCGAGCCGTAGGCGAACTGAGCTCGAGTGCACGCTCGTTGGGACACTCCTGGGGTCTGTTCGACTCGGGTGTTCGAAACTCAGTTTTTGAGGCGAATGAAAAGCGGCGAGATGGAACGCAGGAAAATCTTTCGCTTTAGTAAAATGTGTACGCAATATTTTAGAAAAAGAAAAGGAAAGGAAAACAACAACAAAGCGCGTTTAGTTTTCCGAACGTCGGCACGCGACTAATGTCGAGGACATTCAATATCTATGGAGATGATCAGAAGCGATACGCCCTTTTATCGGCCATGCCAGTTTATCTCGAAAGGGAGGCCCCGAGGAAGCCAAGCATCGTGAAGCGATACGGCGGATCGTGTTCGGGAGTTTCCAGGATGTGAGATGTGAACACAGAGATTAACAAAATCTCGATTAGCGAGATTGGTGTCTTTATTTCCACACATTTTTTTTTCGCACCTTCAAAAAAGCCTTATCTGAATACCAAAAACGGATGCACATAAAATTCGAAACTTAAAATTAGGGAAGCGGTAAATGACACTCGATCGACAGACACCTGATTAGTGTCGAACTCTGAAACGAACTGCCGCAATCAGATATGGAGATGTACCTTACCGCGTTTTCTTGAAAATCTCAAATAAAATAATAAAAAAAATAAAAAATAGACTTCTGATATTTGCTAGGCAGGGTGTTGTGAATACCGAAGTATCGGATAAACTGATTACTTTCGTTCTTCAGTTCACACCTATAACCTGCTTATACTTGCGTGTACCGTTAGTATTACTCATTATGTTTACGGATACTACGTTTATTCGCGTTGTGTTTATCAGCGGCTCTTTGGGAGACAAACGCTTGTTAATCAATACATGAGTTTTTTTTTTTCTATCCCTCACTTTTCCAAATGAAGAGAGACAAAAAAAAAGACATCTTGAATATACATGAGGCTGGCACAGAAATGAACATATAAGTCGAAGGAACAGAAAGGGAAGTACGAAAGGTCGAAGAACAAAAAGAGAAATACGATTTTCCTCCTCTCAGCCTCAGAGTCGACAGGTCCGGAGGGTCCTCTCACGTTGCTAGGTCGGTTTTAAATCCCAAGGAACATACGCCAGATCGCTAATGCGTACGTGGTTTTGAGCGCGATAGCACTTACACTATCGCAGTGGAATTTTGGTATTTTCAGGATGCTAAGAACATGTAGATTAAAGGTGCGTCATAAAAAGCAAATCTAAAAATCAACATGCGATCATTTTTTTTTAAGAGCAGCGAAGTGGCAATTTGTTTGAACAAGGTACATAACTCCGCAGTGTAGAAATAGTCCTTGCAAAATGTATTATTCTTTTACAAATGTATTCGGAAGGTACCTGTCGTACTCAGAACTTCTTTAGTCGCTTAGTGAAACTAGGAAAGGTCACGAGCTGTTCTTTATAGGTATGGTTAGCCACTCCGTAACCGAGCGGAAAGCAACCGTGTAGAAGCAGCATCGTAAAATGTTGCTCATACCGTTTGCTTCAGGACAAGCCACAAGTGAACGTAGTTCAGGACGGATCCTCTCACCGCCGATCGCACGATGATGCGAACAAACGATCGCATGCCATGCGACGACATGCGATCGGATGACACGCGATCGGATAACATGCCATCGCATGTCACGCGGTCGCCTATGACCTATCGCTACATCCCCACCCAAAAGTGCTGCGGCTCGCGCATAAAAGTAAACTGAAATAAACCCGGCGGAAGAGCACAGGGACTAGCAGAAGACAAGACAAGCGCTGGCTAACAACCGACGCGTAGTTAAAAGGACGCTCCGGCCCGTCTGCGTCGTGTTTATCTCTATGAGTGCAAGGAACAAACCCATCAGCTAATTTAAAAAAAACAAAAACAACGAAAGAAAAAAACAAACACAAGAAAACAAGCCCACTTAAAAGAAAACAGAAAGAAGAAGAAGAATAAAAGTTTAACGATCTTTTCGCATATTTAATGGTGCAAATTTGGAGGGTCATGCAAAAATCAGTGCAATTGCGGTACTGCCCCAGTTCCTTCATTTTACCGGCCCCATGTTGGACATATGACATTTTCTCTCCTTATCCCGTTTCCTTTAAGCCGTGATCGCAGTGTTAATACATCATACAATATACAGTCTGAACTTTGTCTGGAGCGTGTTTGTACCTTGTTTGACAGCCACATTGGTCATACAAAAACTGTCTGCCGACATGTTCGAAGCATAAACACCTACGAAGAAAGCATTATAGAACATGCTTGAGGCATGTCCGAAGATAATTATGTCATGTCTGCAGCGCACATGGTGTACTTTGCACGATATATGAGCAGTGGGCACGCGGCTTTAGAGTGGCCAAGAGAGGCGGCAAAACTATCGAGCTCACACAGTCGCTAAGAAGCTGACATCCGCTTCACTGAGATAGAACAACATGAATGCTCAGCAGTGAACCGCATTCGTCCCTTTCAACTCGAAATAAAGTAGATCTGTGACATGAAGTGCGCAACAAATGGCCCACCGACGTCGTGTGATATGGGGAAAAGTAAAATATGGCGCTCCGAGCGCTGGAGTTCTTTTATGGTTGTCCTCCTAGCAGCTCAGAATTACCGTGATCCGGGCAGCGAGAAAACGGCAACGAAAGTCAGAGCCGTCGTCGCCTGACTGGCATACGTGTGCCCCACTGGCGCTCTGCTCGTTCGTGGCATAAATGTTTTCCCAGAATGCGTGGGCTCCTCAGGACAAACCATTTTAATGCGAAAGCATTAACTGTCCCATGGAGCAAGCCAGCGTTGCAGCGAAAAACGGCACCCAAATTTCGTCTGTAGCAGCGAAACACGGCACGTAAATTCCCATTGGCTGGGCGAAACGACACCATAAATTCCTATTGGCTGCGACGCGATCATGTGGCTCCATAACAACGGCGTCAGCCGTAGCCAAGGAGCCAACCGAACTGCTGGCGGCGCAGCGAGAGAGAAGGGGAGGGGGAGCGGTATGCGCATGGACTGACGTTAAAGGGCCCATGAAACGAATTTTGGGCTGGTATAAATCACTTTAGATTGGGATTTTACTAATAGCACATCGTTCAGTGGGCCAAAAGAAAAAAGGTAGAAAGTCAAAAGCCTGACTTTCAGTGCGAAAATTTGAAAACACAGCGGACTATTTCGTACCTCCTCCCCTTCGTAAGCTCTCTGCCTTTTCACCGTGATACATCCGCGGTTCCCAAAGCGCGTCACCGGGTCCAAACGCACGTCACACGATACCGGACCTCCCTTATTCCCTTCACCCCTAAGCTGACATTGTGCAGTGGAAGCTACGTGCCTGCCCGACCAATCAGCCGCCTCCCTTTCATCCCCAGACCTCATTCTCTGCGCGCGGGTATGCGCGAGAGAGCGTGATCACGTGGCAAAAGTGTGGCTGCCCAACGAGCACGTAGCTTCCACAGCACTGTCAGCTTCGGGGTAAATGGGGTGGGCGAGAGCAACTTTTGTCTGAATTTTGAGCTTTGTTGTACAAAATATTGACTTCTTTAAATTTCCTGTACACATGTACACTGAGTTCGATTGCTAGTCTGATAATCTCTCTGTTACGAAGACTAATACAAGGTTAAAGCTACTTTGTTTATTATACTTCATACACTTTAGCGGTTTCGAGCAACGTGATAATGTAAAAGACTGCTGTGAAAACATACTCGTCCCTGTTCTGGTCACTTCTGCGTCGATATCAGCCTCGCCGCAGAACCACTACCTCCGGTGGATGAACTCCGTTTATGGCAGCATTTGCCTTCCCGGTTGCAAGACGTATTTTCACGCCCAGTCGTGGTTTTCCCACATGAACGGCGATTCCCATTTCTTGTATAAGCATCTTGGTGGCCATGACTGGAGCAGTATTCTAAAGGATCAGTTTGTCGAGTCATCTACAGACAAACTTT
Organism: Ixodes ricinus; assembly: GCA_037355805.1. Classification (NCBI taxonomy): domain Eukaryota; kingdom Metazoa; phylum Arthropoda; class Arachnida; order Ixodida; family Ixodidae; genus Ixodes; species Ixodes ricinus. The sequence continues at coordinate 46,158 of JAZHYW010017229.1, forward strand.
CTTTTATTCTGATGGAAATCACGGAAGAGTTCCTACCAAACAAGGTATCTGGTAAAAGTAAATATCCTTAATTATTGTCAAAGGAGCTACGACGTTGCTTAAGGAGTAAGCTGCATTATCATCGTCTGTACCGAAAAACTGGAAAACGCGGCTGGTACAAAAAATTTGGTGAATCTCGAGCATCTGCGAAGCGATTGTATGAGCATGATGGGCAATAATACGAAAAGTTAATGAGAATTCGTGAAACGCCCAATTACAGCCTATGCAAAAGATTTTAAAAAAAAGAAAAAAACACTTAAGATAATTTTATTACCGCCACGCTGCGACATAACGGCGATTACTTTTTGTATGCATTAGGTATGGCGAATGTCTTTGGGAGTCATTTCTGTTCTTGTTTCAGTGCAAATGATAACTTGCTTCCAAGCTGGGATATAAATTGCATGGATTTTTTTGACAGTCATTCCAATAGACGAAAGCGAAGTGTTGAAGGCAATTAAAGCAACTGAACCACGAAGCTGTATGGGAGTGGATGGAATTCCTAGTTTTATAGTCAAGGCTTGTGCACAATTCTTTCGTCAAGTGTTGCTTCACATTTTTAACTTGTCACTTGATTCTGACATTTTTTTTACCGCATGGAAACGCTCTGTAGTAGCGTTGCATAAATCGGGTGACCGTTCTCTTGTTCACAATTTTTAGACCCACCCCTCTACTCTGCAGCCTATCCAAGGATTCTGAAATCATCTTGAACACCCGCCAGTACACATATTTTTCTCGAAAAATATTCCTGAGCAATATGGTTTTATAAAAGGCCGCTCATCGGAAACAAACCTATGCCCATTCTTGAGACATCTCGTACCATTTGCACATTGCCGATTAAAAGCAGATGTAGTGTATTTCGATATATCCAATTCATTTGATAAGGTTTATCATAAATTAGCTCTGAGTAAACTTTGTGATTACTGTCTATCTTTTATGGAGTATATCCTCTGTAATAGTTATTTATTCCAACGAAATACGTTTGTACAAATGTCCGGCTGCTCTCTGGTCCTTCTGTATCTACTTCTGATGTTCCCCAAGGCAGCAACCTTGGCCCTCTATTATTATTTTTTTTGTGAATCATATTGTTTCCAGTATTACGTACATGTCGTTATTTGCTGATGATATTAAGTTCTTTACGGTGGTGAATTCGGTAGAGGACTGTGAGCCTTTTCAGCGAGGTATAGATTTTATTTCGGCATGGTGTTCTTCAAAGCACTCTTTCAAATGAATCAGAGACGAAAGTGGTGTCGTTTTCTAGAAAGCGAGATGTTTTTAATATTTGTTATGCATTAAATGCCACAATTATTGCTCGTGTTAAAATCATCCGCGATCTAGGAGTTCACATGGATGCTTCAATTAATTTCAATCAGCACGTAACTTCAGCTAAGAATGCATCATTTAGTGTTCACTCAGTGCCATCACGCGCATTACACGTTGTTTTTCGGAAACATTTTTGTTTTTGCGTTTGTTTTGCTCATTTGCAGTTACGTTCCCGCGTCGAATATGGTTCGGCTATCTGGAATTCTATTGGATCAACAAATTTAGGCAGAAAGTGAGCGCGTGCAACAAGCATTATTCGCGCGTATTATGATCAATACCTTCAACCTAATTATTTCTTCAAATAGGAAAGGATATGTAGACTAGTGAAGTTAGATACTTTGCACAGCAGGATAACGGTGTGGGATTTGATGTTCCTATACATGGTAAAGGACGGTGTGATCGACTCACCCTTGGGGCACAGATGTCTGTTCCTCGAAGGTTTACTAAACTGCGTTCATTCTTTTATCCCTCTGATTCACATCACGCAGCACCCATGACTCGCTTACAATTGACGTATAATCATACTGAACAGATTGCTGCGGGTACTACCCCGACATTTTTTATAGCATGCATTCTTTCGACAGAGTCTTAATGCCAGCATTCTCTCTCAATTCCTTCTTCTTGTTTTTTCTTATCGTTTAAGAGGAGTTCGAAAGTGCACCACTAAGGAGGCGTCAAACTGTTCGTTGACTCTGAAAATAAATTAATGAGATAATGAATTGTCGTTTAGACACAGGAGTAAAGGCGTCGAAACTCGAACGTCTATTGCCGCCGTCAAGGTTGAGTTTGACGGGAGACTTGGAGGCGCCATCCGATCCAAGTCAACGGAGACGAACTTTATACCCCAAAACAGCGTTGTCGCTGGCACGCAGAGGTGGGCGAATTGCTTTTATTTTGAAATTGTATTGCTTCAAAAATTACTTTGCTAAATTATATTACAAATACCAGGGCAGAAATTATTAATTACTATTGACTGTTACTCGAAAATGACAGGACGGTAGTTTTAAATCACTCACTCATCCCATCATTAAAAAAAAAAGAAAGATTTAGATCATTCATGATACAATTTTTTTTTTATTTCTTTACGTTATAGAAAATTTACCAACATGAGCCACTATTTCGACTCTGCGGTACCAAACCTCGAACCGTACGCTTCGCGGAAGCTTACCGTGAGGGAAACGAAGACACGGTTTAGGGGGCGACCACCGTCACTCACGTTTCGAGTTTGAGGTACATTCTACGAACGGTAACTGCTCGCGCATTATGGTGATTCACCTTCTGCGCATGCCGGTTATTAACGCGCATCCTCTTTATGACTGGGCGGGTTAGGACGGACGTAGTAGAGATGCTTGCCTTGCTTCGTCTGCCGTTCTCTGGGATACGCCTCTAAAGGACACTGAAGGGCCAGCAGCTGCCGGTCGCGCTGTTACTAATAGAAATAGCTACATCGTATACGATCGAGGAAACATCTGGTTGGTGGATGATTGATTCCGAAACCTTTTTTTCTGTAACCTCTAACCCCGCACTTTCCAACGTTTCTCTTGAACACTAAATGCTGCTCAGTGAAGCGAATGTGAGCCTTGCTTGTTCTATTCGGCAGTCCAACCTCAGAAAAGAAGCGTTAGCTATTTCGGGAACCAACTACTTCTGTTTTCAATTCAAGTTTGTATTTTTTACAGCGTGAGCTTTTGGTGCCCCGTTCCCCGACTTCGTGACGGCGTGAGCGTAAACGCCGTCAGTTACCCCATTAAATTTAGCGGAAAAATTGACATCACGTAACCTAAGCACCAATTCAGACTCACCGCTAAATTTGGCGGGAAAAGTGACGTCAAGTGACCTATGTACCAATTCAGTCTCCCCGCTAAATTGGGCGGGAAAACACATCACGAACTTAAAATCATTTCTTCATCAACAACCTATCGACGCTAAATCAACGCGACGTCAATTCAATACCAGATCAGATCACCATGTAACGCATGATCGGCGCATTGTCAATCGATCGTAATCGCCATACCGTCGAATAATCAGCACAGCTGTCGCTGTCTAACCGCCTCACGTTGTGCGATCGTCGCGCATTTTTTTACGAATATTCTTGTCTGTTCCACTGTTCCACACGCGGTACCAGTCACGTAGTCAGAATTTTGTTTCGGGGGGAGGGGGGCGGGGGCGCCCGTGACAAAATGCTGTATGAGGGGAGGGGGAGAGGAGGTCCCAGCAAAATAGAAGACTTTCGGGGGGGGGGCGGCTCCATGCTCCCCCCCCCCCGTGGCTACGTGCCTGCGCGGTAAACTGGCAACGATGTGATTGCTTTCTGTTCATCAAAACATATCCGCCATCAGTGGCATATCGTCTCATACCTTTTTTCATTGCAATATTAAAAAACTAAAATAATTGTTATCCCTTCATGGTCTTGTCGGAACTGTTTTCAGTAAAAAGATATACTTTTTTTTTCACACGCAGGAAAGTGTGCTTAAGACAAGAGGACATTCGGCAATTTACTTAAAATCAACACTCTAGTGTAATTGGGCACATAATTAAATCACTTATACACTAAACTGTAAAATAATTAATTTACTCATTGCTGTCAAAAAGTGATCAAATTACCTTAATTTCAACGCGTGGTTCACCACTCGTGTCGGGGGCCACGCCACTTTCTTCGACGCAGCAATGCGAGATGAGAACGTGATTCGCATCAAAGAATCGACGTACCTAATCGGCAGAATGACTTCGCCCCACTCCGAAACACCGCTTCCCCCTCGAAGCAGAAGACCTCACACTGGCCTACGGACGTGGACAACGGGTGGAAGGAAGCATGTCGACCGAGAGACCCCATTTAATTTCCACGCGGCGCGCCTTTCTTCGGCGCGCGCGCGCGAACACAGAAGCCAGAGCCGCGCGGTAATATAGAGCGGGCCGCAGTGCCCCACCCTCGCGCCGCAACGGCGGGACCGGTACTGTGCGCCATAGAGGCGGTCCCGCAAGTCGCTAAATCGGCCCAGCGCGTCATTAACGTACCTGGCCGCGTGAAAAATGGCCCTCGCTCGCTCGCTCGGCGCGCGTCCGTCGTCCGCAGTGCATCGGCGTCGTCGCAACATGCGGCGAAGAACGCAAATGCGCGCTTTCCCAGGCGGAAGATGCGGCGACGGGGCCCGAGGCCATTGTATGCGCCACGCGCTCTCGGGCTTCGCGGCCGGGCGAAGCGTGGACGCCCGCCCGCACTTTACTCGCCCGCGCGTTTCTCTCTTGGGAGTCCGAGAAGACGCGCCGCATCACGCTGGCGGCGGCCGTCGCAGCGAGGGCTGATTGCGCGGCGGCGCGCCATAATGAAGCCGCGATTAACAGACCCCCCTCTCCCAAGTATGCGCGAGCAAACAAAGCGGACTGATTGCTTCGACAATCGAGAGAACGGGCCGAGCGAATTCCAGACGTCTCCTTTTCTTCGATGGAGGCGAGTAGCGATTCACACGACCGCATCCACCCCTACCGTGTCACCTCGTTAAAAACTTCTTGAAAAATAAATCGCGCGTGGCAGCGCGAAACGCGAGCCCCCTTGAAGAAAAAGAAAAAAGAAGCCTTTAAAATGGTTTAAAGAGTTCCGGATCGTGCGTGCTTCTAGGGTCGGGCCGACAGTCGAGACCTGCGGGAGAGGAAATGTTACGCGGCGATTCTTCTCGGCGAACGGTGTGCATCGACCGCCAGGCTGATTGTATCCAGACGCACGCCTGACCGCTAATGAAATTGGTCACGAGGGCATCGTCTTTCGTACAAACGTGGGCGTGTTTGTGCTTGGCTGCTGCGAACACAGACAGGAACACACGCGGGAGAGCACAGGTACACCCACACGAAAACGCAGTCATATAGACACACGGACCTCGCGTGCATTTGCTTTTTGATGCCTCCCTCTCAAAGCGGCGCCCCCTTGCTATATATATATGTATATATATCAAAATATGCATTGTACACGGGCAGGCCAATGACGCAGCGGATATTCGAAGGCCCAAAGATGTGATCTTCAGTTATTATATAAAACATCGATCTCTTCTCTACAGATTGTTCTCTCGACTGCAGGGGTTACTACACGGCACCCACATATTACTTCTATGTTGTTTTCTAGTTCTAATATTTGTTTTTAATAATCTATACGTCCTGCTAATCCCTTATCTACGCTGTTCATTTTAAATGTTTCGTGAAAAGTTTATATCTTGACTGTGTTTTACTAAAAGTATATATGTGCGCAATATGTAACTGAATCCGTTAAATTATTCGCAACTCTTGTCAATAAAAAAAAAATGCGTAGATTTTGAATATGATAAATTTGGCCAACACAAGGCAGAAAATTACAATTCAATGTCACTTAAAAGCAAAAATTATTCAATAGTCTGAGAAAAAGAGCACAAAAAGATCCTTTGATCTTTTCGCACAGCAAAGTTTGACCAGACTATGCGGGCAAAACATTAAAATAAAATAATATATTTGAAAGCCATTCATGTTAAAGTTTTCCCCGACCTTCGAGGCAAAAGGAGAGAAGGAGTGGGGCAAAATGATACGCTCCAGCGAAAAGAAGAATATCAATCAGGTATTGAGGGCAAGCATTTGAAACAAACTTGTTGAGCTCCAACGAAATATTCTTGTGCCCATTTGGGGCACGCTATACACTGAATATATACAAAGCGCGGCGCTGTATTACCCCAAATTGTCGTTCCCCGTTGAGCCACGTCCCTGGTGGCGTGCGTCGCTTGCCTCAAAACGAAAGCAACTCGGATTTAGGGCGCTTAAAAAATACTCTAATGTTTTTATTTGTTTTTTTTAGATTTTCGATTTGTTTGAACATTTTCGAAACCCACCAACAAACATTGCTGAAATTGTAACCCAAATATATGACCAATAATAATTTTCGCGAATTTATGAATCTATATATATCGGTCCTCACAGTGTTTTTTTTTTTTTTTAAGTGAGAGTTTTTATTGGCAACAACAAAAAAAAGTTTACGTCAGCTGAAGGCAGAGGTTAACTCTTTGGACTGTAAACTTCGTCCCCCAGTGATTACAAGAAGTTTAGTGGTGTCAAATGATTGCTTTGGAAGCTCGCTCCAGCACCCGCCCAGCAGCACGAGACACATAATCGGCACAGACCATTTTTAGACTACGCGCCGCTCGACCTGCAAGCCTGCATTCCACTGACTTCACGGCGCTGAAAAGCGCGTGCATATTTGAGTGCTGGTTGTGGCATAATTTAACTTGCCGATTTCGCAATAACTATTCCGAAATTTGTGACACCAAATAGCATAGCAGAAAGGGTAAAGGCCGGTGATTCCAAAATACGTGTATAGTTAGTTGGGGTAGCTAAAAAAATCGCGGTACTACCTCTTTAATAAGCAAGTAAGCCAATCTTCGCCTGACAACTTATGTTCCGTGTTGAATTGGCGGACATTGCTGTTCAATTCCTTGTGCACTGGTTAGAAGTCTGCATCCCATTGCCGTCCACGCCAAACGTAGACCAAGCTGACGTGATGCCGGGCGGAATCTTGGTAACAGGAGCCTGAACCAAGGAGCTTCAACCCCCATGGCTCGCGAAACACATTTTGTGTGCATGTAGCAGAGCGACGAAAGGCGCACATACGGCTGTGCTTCTGAGTCAGTTATAAAATCGACTTTGTGTCCGACTTCAATCGAATTGAGTGATTTCATGGTGCAACCTTCATAGGCGAGTCGTACCAGCCTTTCTATGTCAGTGTCCCGTTCTGATAGAGACTTATGTTTTGTTGTACACGCGTGCGGAGTGTAGCGTGGTGCTGTCGTCCCAAATGCTTGTATCCGGAACGTCCCTCTAGAGTTTGCACGAGAGCGTCGTAGTGTCGCTGTCCATCGACAGGTAGATTCTGAAGTAGTTCCAGTCTCGTATCTCGAGGTATTGACGCGAAGGAAGCTCCTAGTGAAGTGTTGCTCCATCCATTGAAGTCCGCAACCGGATGGAAGTGAGTCCGGAAAGCTCTCAGCAGGGGTTGCATTTATCGTACGTGATAGCTTTCGACGATCATCATCGGGACGACTTGGCCCTTCTGTTCCATCTGTGGATTGGCTCCCTCAGAGGGAGGCCTATCTTGTACCACCACGCCAACCGTTACGAGTGTGTGTTCTTCAACATAATCAATGGGTGCGGTCTCGGAACCGCAGTTTTTATCACGAGTAGCTCCGATGGACTTGACCAGACGGTGTCGGTGCAGACGTTGAGGCTCAGGATTCGGGGATTTCGATGAATCTTCTGGTCCCTGGTGCAATTGGAATTGAGCAGTTACTTGTCGCCGTAGTTCTGCAAAGGCTTCTCTATGCTGTTCCAAAAGACGAGCTTGTTCTTCAAGGAGGCTAGGCAAGTGAACCATTGAAAGTGTTGATCGCTTCCAAGACCAAGCTCCCATGATTGAAACTTCGGATTTTCGTTATCCCACTTATGACGCCAGTTGTTGTAGCTGAGGAATATTAATGTTATTTCGTTCAAGTTCTGTCCTCAAGTTCTAATAACGTCCATTTCCACAACACTCGCTTTCTCCTCTTTATTTTTTTTTTTTGGTGCGCGCTTCTGCTTTTTAAAACAATGACTTCTTCGTCTTTCACATTATGCAGGACGAAGGTATTAGTGGCTTTTCAGGTAAAGGAGGGTTATAAAAATAGTTTGTGAAACGAACACAGGAAAGAGAGTTTTCTACATGATGCGAGGTTAGGGAGGTTCAAACATTTCATAGATGTTAAGCTGGCAGTGCGATGATCGTAATTATGAAGCGAATATACCGATTTTTAATTGCTTGAACTGCAGAGGATGATATGTCAGTGCCGGAGACCCAAACTAAAAATGTATATTCCAGTTTGGAGCGAACGAGGGCTTTGTTGAAAAGTAGTCTTAAATAATGTGTCAACCGACAAAAAAATTCGTTTCACGGATCTCAATTTACGATTGGAATAACTTGTTACGTATTGAATATAGATTTCCCAAGACGTATTAGATAAGTCAGCTCTGGAATTAGTGCTGAGAATTTGGGGAGAAAACTAATACAGAAACCAAGAAGAAATAGAGTCACTTTCTAGGTTCTCTGAATCTGAATCTTTCTGCTTCTCTGAATACGCTAAAAGTGTCTTTCTTTACATGCCGAAAAATTTAATCAGCCTTTTATCGCGAAAACCCGCGACCTATTTTCTTGCGTTGAAGGAAATGTTCTGGGACATCTCAAATGTCAGGTTTCTCAGGTTGCTCCTCTTCTCTGCGAACAGATTCTATAAGTTGGAGAACCATCGCTCCGCTTTCACGGAGACTAAGAGAAAACGCCTGTGTTCGTTTTGCATGCAAGTCATAAAAGTTCCTTGGAGTTCGTGGTGAACGAACCCACTTTATGCCAGGGTTTTCTCAAGCGACTTGCGAAGTCTGTCTTTTGAAGGACCGTGAAACTTCTCTGTCACGGAGTCTAAGATTTCAAACTTCGTTTCAAGATGAATCGCCGCTGTTTCTAGCGTTGCAATCGCGTTTCGAATATATGCGTACGTGTCTTTATACGGTACAACCGTCACTGGCAAGAGCGTCGCTGGTTGTAATTTCTTGCAGTAGCTTCACAGAAGAAGCTGTCAGCTTTAATGTCTTCACCAAGTATGCCACCGTGCCGTGGTTTTCTGCGTAGTACTTACAACATTGCTCTTAGAAACGACGTAGGGCTGCCGAAAGAAGGCCACGCTCTCTCGCTTCCCGCATGCAAACATATTATCAACGGGTGAAAGGCATTATGTGTAGAGTCGTGTCAGTTAAATAACGGGACATTAAAAAATGCACGGCAATCGGCATAATCTATTATCTTTCGGAAGAGTCAACGTAAATTTGGGACAGTTTCGGGACAACCAAGTTGTTAAAAACCATGATTTAAAATAACAAGCTATCCTTTGGTAGCTCACACTATCCTCGATACTTTTTGCAAATTCGCGGAATGTCCCGGAAGTCCCAACTCTACTTATGAAATGTTTTATTACTTCATAAAAGTTCTTTAGATTATTTGTCAAGCACTTGTATAAGACGACTGCCGCAATCACGTGGTCAAAACAAAACAAAAATTGCTGAAAAAAAATGTTTTATTTCTTGTTCTCTTTTACGCTTGCCTACAGTCAAAAAATAACATGTTACATTATGTGACTGATGAGGGAGATACAGGCCCACTACGGAGTACCTTTTATTAGTCTGCACGAGCCAGTGCCCTGCACGGGAAGAGATTACGATTTTAAGTTTTATCAAATTGATTCGGCATTTTCTGATGAGGCCATTCGTAGCCGATGAAATAATTGCAGGAACATTCAATAATTTATGTGCACCTTGCAAGACGGCTGATTTACAGAATAGTGATTTACAGTAAGGCCATGCTGATCTTGTTAAGTAACGATTTTGAATTTACCACATTTTAGATGCACATGGCTAATGATTTATGAAATAAACTATATTGCTAAAACTGGCAACATCTTAAAATTATATAAGACTGAAAAAAAAAAGAAACAGCACAGCCAGTTATTTATTTAATTTACAGAGCTCATCGTTGTTAGCACAACCGAGCTATCGGCGGATTTCTCGGCTTTTATTTTCGAACCGAAAGGATGTAATCTAAAACTAGTGGTGTGGCGAAATGAGAGTTTACCGGGCACCAGCCAAGGCGGGAAGTTCGACTTTTCCGCAATACTGTCTGTGAACAAAATATAAAAAGGTACAATGTCGCGCTTGCGCTCTTCGTATCGCGCAGTGTTCCAACGTGATGAGGTCCTGGACAGCAAACTTGGCTAGGCATTAGCAACGCAGGCGATTTCAAGAATAAAGACAACTATGCAGGCGACAAGCTCTGCCTATTTACAGAGTGGCTCTAATAGCCACCAAGCTGTTTAGACCGACCGCAAAAATCGGTTTCTTAACCTGTCAGGCTATAATTTTGTGCAGCGTTGCCCACAAGTCGTGCATTTAAGCATTTTTCTTTGTTTACTTTGTCATTCGCTTTTCGCAAATTTTATAGGAAAAAGAAAATGGGACAACCTGTGGGCAACGCTGCAAAAAAGCGTAGCGTGACAGGTAAAGAAACCGATTTTCGCGGTCGATTTAAAAAGCCTGGCCGCTATTTGAGACATTTTGCAGATAATACTCCACTTTCATTTGGAGAGCATAAAAAAAGAATGCGTACCTGATGGGTATGTAAACACGCCTTCTCTCACTTGCTAAATAACGTAAGGCACCAGCACAAAACATTGCCGGTTCTTTGTCCTGCAGGTGAACTAACGACACTCCAAGCGTTGATCCGCTAAACTTAGCAAAACATTTCTTTGCTAAATTAAAAAAAAAAGTACTTCGAGTTACGTAACAGTGTGACTCCCGGCCAAATTTAGTGGGCTAAACCTCACACAGTACACACACCGGATCCGCTGCGATTCTCGCCAAGAACGACTGTCGCCGTAAAAAAAAAAAAAAGATATTCTGATAGACAGACTTCATGGACCTCTCATAATCAGAGACATCCTAAATGATGATATAGTTTACAGGACTGAGAATGCTTCAATTAAAGATATCGCGGCGGATGTGAAAACTTCGACAGCAGCGGCACCGCGCAAAGTGCGCTCATTACTGATTTAATAATTGTAAAGCATGCATAATAATATCGCCTTTTGCGTTATTAACATTCATCAGGTAAAGCTCGAAAGTAATATTTTCTCCGCTAAAAATGTATGTAAGCTTTTAAATATAAGTACGTAAGTACTGCACCACATATGTACACATTGTAATTATAGAAGGAATATGTCTCCTAAAATGTACGACGCCATTATTAGCCTGTATTGAGAGTGATTTTGACTTAAATTTATTTTTCATCAATTAAACGAGCGTGAATCATTCCAAGGTATTATAGCTCCCTGTCGGGCACATATAATAACTACGCAAGACCCGGAACAATATCTAGGTTTTTCAAGGAACCACATTATTCTTTCAGTATACTTCGCAGAAGCAGAGCTACCACGTGAATTCCACAAATGACGCAGAAAGTTTAAGAGAAATCAATTTGAATATAACCTTGCGTATTTTCTTGGCGCGAGCGCTTACTGTTCTTTATAATTACCAGTTAGTCATAAATATGTGTATACGTAAATGCACCTTTAGCTTGCATATTTTCTGTGTAATAAATGTACGAATATCTGCTCTTATTCAAGAATATGCGCAGGAAACGTATTACCTTTTTGCACTCTGTGTTGAAAAACTATTAGCCACACGTACTATTTGCCCTCTTTCGCTTTCAGCTAGCTCAGCCTAAGCTGTTCAATCTGGAGACTGGACGAGGACCGATTGCTTAACTGTATAGGGAGGCGCTGGCTGCGGTCTTACGCCGCGTGTGGACGTTTGTTGCTCTAGTCAACAGGAAACGAGGTGACATACGTGCATTGTGGAATACTTCCTCAAGCGCGAAAGTACTATCACGATCAATATCGCCGGGCGCAGGGCCGAACAAGCAACGCTGGGTCACGGAATTCTACAAGACTCGCGTGTATTCTTACTCGGGGCGTAACTTTTATCATTTCGTCCTAGTTTCTTGTTCTGGAAAGTGCCTGTTCATTCTCGCCCCGAGCGCGTCGACGCTCGAAGCTTCTTTGCCGAACTTTCGAGATAGTCACGCACACCAGATAAGGAGCTCCGCGGGACCTTGTCGAGTCAATCTCGGTCTCGCTTCCTGTTACGCCGCCAAATCGCCGCCCGCTTTTCTGCTGTCTCGGCGCTCGTCCTTTATTTTGTCTGGCAGAAGTTCGCCGATTAAACCTTTCTTTTCAGTTCATTATTTATCGCCTCTTCGCCTTACTCCGTGACAATATGAGTGTGAATACCGCACCGCGTGACCCGCGCTCCTTTCAGTGCCTCCTGTCGAATGCTCCGTAAAGCTTAGATACAAGGGGGATCGAGACAAGTGTAGACTCCTGCGCTCGTTGCGACGCCCTCACTTCTGGGTCGTCTGCATGAACCGACCATGGCCTCTGCAATATGTCGTACGCGCGCACGCCATTTTATGCGTTGCGTCCGTGATGGGGCAAGCATGCGTAATATTCGTTCGAGTGGCAAAGTTGTTGATTGGTTATCGCATGATAATAACTCCTCGGAGCGACGCCGCAACTCGCTGTCGAAAAGTTTGCGATTCATTCATGTTCTGGAATGTTGCTCTTACCGTTCCAGGGAGACGCAAAATCGTCTACGCGTGCACCGCAGTAACATCCTGCGAGTGCGGATTTTCGGTCCCTCGCCCTCGCAAAACTCACGCTAAGTAAATATTAGGCAGTTTTAGTAGATTGTTCCGATACCTCCGATAACTATATGATGCATGCGCAAAGGCTTGGGAGGAGTATCTGGTATTGTTATTAGAACTGTAGAAATGAATCATAAAGGTTTCTAATAGAAAAAGTCGTATTTTTTGCCCACATTTTGCAAAGAAAAAAAGCGATAGCTGTAGCACGGTAGTGCAGTGTGAGTGGAACCATGCCTTCACGTACCTGAGGACGGATGTGCGTCGTTGTGCGACATGGTTAATTCTCATCGCCGCCGCGGTTGCTGTCGTGGACGCCACTGACGACTGCTACGAGTGCTCGGTGATCCGTGAAGTAAGTGGGTAAGCGCGGTGGAAGTTTTTAAAAAAGCATCCAACACTACGCGTAACAACTGAACGCTGCCAAAGTGGGATTTCGCATAACGCGAGTAATGTTTGAAAACAAGTATTTCAAGCAGACGAAACAAAAAGTCTCCCTTCGTCACGCCATTCTTGGCGAAACGGCAGGGCTACCCTCTTCGCTTTCTGCGCGCGGCACGGCCAACGGGAAGTCCCGACTTTCCTTTCCTCGCGCCAAAAGAGAAAAAAAGGTTTTCCAAATCGCGCGCGCGGCGACGACAACCTACGAGGATAAAATACCTGCAAAGTCTCGCCCGTAAAGCTGCACCTTTAAAACGTACTAATAATAAATAACATATAAATATATATATATATATATATATATATATATATATATATATATATATATATATATATATATAAATATAAATATATATAAAAAAAAGCTATATATATATATATATATATATATGCTTTTTTTTATAGCGCACATTCCTAGCGAGAAATGTTCATGTTCCTTGGCCAACAATTTCGCGGTTCCGCCGATTGTTCTTCGATTGCACACGATCCGAAAGTGCAGAGCAGTGCAACGATTGCTGCAGGCAGACGTTATGTCTCGTTCGCGAAGCATCTTTATACTTCACAGAGCAATCAATAGCGGCACTGATAGTACCGTTGGCCACGCGGGGCGGTGTTCACACTCATATTGATCGTGGCAGTACATTCAGTTTACGTTGAGGTGTGAACATCATATGGACAATGGGAACATCCGTTTCTGCAAGTGGTTTCGATAGGTTCCAGTCTTGACCAGCGGTGTTGTCAATTGCCGAAATGGCGGGTCGACGAGCGAACCAGCAATCACAGCTGTACACTTCGACCAGGAGGGGCCGCAGATTTTAGGGCCGTCACGTACAGAGAGAAACGAATGATGAGAACTGCTCGGCAGGGTGAAAAGGACACTCGAGGCGCCTTCTTCACGCATGGCAAGGTCATTTTTGACACCGGTAATCATTGTCATGCTATAAAGAAAACACGCGCAAAAAAAAAAAAAAAGAAAAGAGAACAAAAACAGTTATGGGTTCAACTATAGGGCCCTCAGCCGCAAACCGTTCCAATCGTCGGCGGCAGATGGCAGACAGGTCGGCCGTTGCCGTGCGAGTGAAACCGAAAAGAGCTCCTGCGTGGTCACACAATGAAACCCGTAATTATTCGGCGACGCCCAGATTACAGGCAAACCGACAGCGAGTGAAACCACGGAGCCGCGTCCTACGGTCCCCTGGGCCGTCCAGCGGAAGAGGCAGTCCGGTGGTTAAGGGTCGGTCGCCATCCACGACATTGCGGTCAAGCTGGTCACGCGCCTGGATCCTTCACTGCCGTTTCTCCAGGAAGCCACCTGCGCATTCGCTTGAGGGCACCAGGTTCGCCGAGATTGTTGGAAGAGGATGCCGCGTACGTACAACGTCGAAGACAGCGAAGAAGCGCTGGGTGCGCTGTCCAGACAGAGACAGACGTTGACGTTAATTTAGCCGCAACAACAATGCGTATTCGTGAGCGTCATGTTGAAGGAAAGAAATTAAGGATTCCAAAACAAGGGCCAGAACTTCCACAACGCATCCGTTTCCTCACAACGACGACCTCGGAAGTTTTCGCCGTGTCCCTATGTACGCCCTCGAAACTCCTTCAACTCGTGCGAGCTGTCGCCCGCTATCAGTGCGTACTCTCAGAGTGGATTCCTTCTCGTAACTTGAACAGCTCCATCCTGTAGCAGGGTACATTTCCACTAAGCACGGAGGTTCACCTCTGTGCTTGGTGGAAAGGGAGGTCCGAATGAATGGCTCGCGAAGCGGGGGAGAGCGTTACACTGCGCACAACAGCTTCCCTTCCTTCCGCTTCTGTGCCAGTCTTTCCAAAGACACTAGATACTGGGAAAGTACCCCCAGGGTTCCCCTTATTGTCGCCTTTTTGGTTCTTGAAATGAGTAAATTTTTATGCCTCTTTTGGGTGCGCCGGCAGAAATTTAGGGTAAGAGGTTGGTTTATAAAAACATTTCTTGTATACCGAAATTTGTGTCATTCACTCACCGGCGAAACGAGCGCTCATATTTGAACCACCGCCACTTGCGGTGTCCGTGCTATGGCGAGTATCGAAAATTTTGTTTTCTCTCTTAACACTTAACAAATACAATACAATTGTAAGAGATCTAAATATAAGCATGAGTGGAAAGCTGATTGCTATACACGGTGCCAAAGGCACCTATACTGGCGAAGAATGCTTTCAGTACAATGATGCTCCATAGTGATCTTGGCCTGGCTTGCTCAGAACAACCCTTCTGAAGCTTCGAAGATTTCGAAGGACGGAAATTGCGATTGTCATGTCAACAAATGCCGATCGGCCGTCTGCCTTGCAAGGCTTTTGGTGTTAGTCTCCATGTGTGCCCTGCTAGCCGGCAGGCAAGGCAATAGGCATACTTTCTCAGGATACAGTGACTTTAAAGGCCTGTTTACACATACAGCGGAGCGCTGTAAGCACAGCGCAGACTTTGCGCTAAGTGCGTGCTGACGGAAGCGTTCATCAGATTTGTATCGCATTGTCAAAACAGTTGCTCATGGCAGACGATGAGTAGCTGACGACACGTGAGCAGCGCTACGTTAGTTCTCCACTGCATGTGGGAACCGGCCTTATGTCTCTAGCTATTTCAGGGGAGCAGAACATTCCGCACGGGCATTTCACATTTTTCACATGTTTAAAGACACAACAACAGGTGACATCGAAGAAACTAGTCGTGTCTCGTAAACTCAATTTTACTCGTTCTTACCAATCTCAAAAAAAGAAAAAGAAAAAAAAAGGTACTAACAATTTTTTGATTTTCATGCTCCGGATTAAATTATTTTTTATAAGCTTTGCGGCGGCCGTGCAACCGTCTTTAGACTTGTTCTCGATAAATGTAAGAGTTATGGCCAGGAAAACGCAGGTCTAGACGCGCGCTTACTCTTTAATCACGGAAGTAGCGGAGAGCGGATGAATCTGCCGGACCCCGGGTTGATAATGACACAGAAGTTTCATCTATAAAATCTTGGTGACGCCGCGAGTTTTAAGACACTTTTATTTTAGATCTACACAAAACTATATAAAAAAACAGTTTTAAACAGAGCAGTTGATTTCACAACTTGATAGCTCCAATCTACCCACTGAGGACGTTACTAAGCGACTGCCACGGCCGCCATGCTCGGATGTAAATCGATAAAGGGGACCTGTTTTGCTTTGCCATTGCGCGGCGAAACCAGGGCATTCCGGGGAAAAGCGGAACGTTTACTGTCATTCGCGCAAAAGTAACAAACTGCAGGTCCTTGCACATAAACTTGCACGTAAAGTCACTTATTTTACAAGTAACGAACACCAATACAAATGACAAAGCACATTCCGCTGGAAACAAAATGGCGGAATTCAGTTCAAACCTCTGCTGTGCGCGACCATTCGCTTCCTAAAACCTGCACCGTTACGCAGTCGGCGCTTCAAAGAATGTCGCTACATGTACATGTAGGAGGCTCTTATCTAGAGATTTTCCTTGCACGGTCCCTTCAAGACCCCAGGCGTCGGGTCGACACTAAACAAACATTAATGAAAAAAAAAAAAAAAAGAACGCAACGTGCAATTGGTTGGGAATCTTCGACGTTGTAATGAGGCACCGACATAACAACGAATCTCGTATCATCAAACTCGATCCAGTTAGGGGTCGACTCATCGAAAGTGGCGAGGATTCGGTTGAATTCAAAGAGAAATAAAAGAACACGGAACCTCATTGCAGGGAAGGTTTTTCGATGGTCGTCGCCTTCATAACACCCGTATGCGCTTTTTTCTTTTTTTCCTGGCAGAGGAACATTTTTAGTTTGCTTAGCAGTATTAAGATGTCCATGTTGTGCAACGTCATACAGTTCAAGTCGAGAAAAACCACAGCGTATTAATGTAACCGCCGGAAAAAGAAAAAAAAAGTTTTAGGTATTGCCGCACCACACTCGCTTTCGCTCACGCTTCGTATCATCGGCCAGCTGCGGTAACCGGAGCGACGAGGTGCCTTTCTTTTGTCCATCGCCGCGGCACTGTGCGGTTACTTTCTGGGCAGTTGTGCCACGCGTCTTCTCTCCTTCCTCCCAGAGCGCACTCATGAAGTGCCGCTCGATAGGAAAGAAAGAAGCGAACCATTCGAGGAATGCCACTGAGCGAGGCGCACGCAGATACGGGAAAGTCGGCTAGCGAAGAAACGCGGCGCATCGAAAAAGAAGACCTTAAACAGCCACGGAGCTACGTCGGCCTGGATGCAATCACAGGCGTCGGGCAGAGACGCCGCCGCCAAGAAGATCCCTCGAGCCACTTCCAAGCTGCGGCGAGCGATCTTTCCTTCTTTTCTATGGAAAGCCGCCGGTGTGAGCGCCTCACGCGCCGGAGGGAAGCGAGAAAAGAAAAGGGCTGACAAAAGAAGAACCGGGGAAGAGATATCCGTCGAAAACGCGATAGAAGTAAAGCAGAAGAAAATCTGCAGAACTTGGGAATTGTGTCCGAAAGAGCGCCGACGCTCCTCTGCAGCCGCCAGCAGCGGCGGGGAAGAACGTCCCACGTATTCCACGCAGCCGGGCAGAATGCAGGGCTCCCTCCGTCTCACTCGCTCCTAATAACCGTAATAAGGCGTCGATGCCCTCTCCTCGCCTCCCCTTTGGCCGCGAATCGAGTCGCAAGAAAGAAATAAAAAAAGAAAGAAAAAAAGAGGATGGCGGTAGGACTGCGCAGCGCAGCAGCGGCCGAGCTTGGCTGGATTGCTCTTGCAATGGGGCCTGGCGCGAAGCAAAGCCCCGACGGCAGAGCGCGACACCTGCATGCAGTACCCCCTGCCGTGGCCAGGAGGTTGTCCCGAAGACCGCTTTCGAACGGCCCGAACGTCGCACTGTCTGGATCGTTCTTGCGGCTCATGACAAACGTCCGATTCCTCGGGTGTTACTAGCTGCTTGCGATGCTTCGACGCTGACGTTGCTGGTGGCTAGTTTGGGCGTATTGACCCCTCGGATGGCCTTACGATATAACGGCGGTAGTGGCAGGAGAGAAGGTCTGGATTGAGAGCTTTGTCTGGGTTCTGGCCTACAGTTTTCTGGGCTGTTGTTTCCCTCTCAACACTCCCTACTACCCTTCCAGCAACTACTCCTGAGCAAATGGAAAGGTTTCTCCAAGTGTTTGTGGCATCTTTGGTCTCTTCGGGTGAAACGAATAATCCGTAGGAAGGTGACAGAGGATGGCGAGCCTCGTGTGCACCGTTCCTGTTTTCTGTGAATTTGCGGGGCAGACTGTAACGATGCGGTGTACTATCGTGCAGAATATGAGCTGAAACATCCATTCATAATTCTTTGGCATAGTGTTTGAGGAAGCCGTGGTCCGAACTTGAAATAGAATGCGATGCTGAGGCACCGTGCTTCGGATAGTTTGACAAATTCAGAGATAATAACGCATGTGGGGATCGCAGAGGCAGAAAAACGACGGATCGGGTGTTTCAGCTCATATCGTCGGCGGGGGTACAGTTTCTGTTTTTGAATAGCAGTGACCGTGAAACTAAGCCGTTTTCCCTTGCCATAGGGCGCGGCATTTATCAGCGGGCACTTCTAACCTGCTACACGATATAAAGTGACAGCGAACCCATTGGATCTCAACAGCACGCGAAGATCCAATCGCTCCGATTGGCGGAGTGAACTACGGGGAAAAGAAACCACCCGAGAAGTGCAAATAGCAATAAATAGCTTCCTGTTATTTGTAACTTGCGCAGCTGAAGCGGAGAGAGGATGATGGACATAAATTTGCAGCGCACTGGTGACGGAGCGTCGCTCAATTCAAAATATTATTCACTCGGCCCTGATTAGTAGAAAAATGTTATTTCCCCTAGCAAGGGCATCGTCAGGTTCTGTATTAGCAAAGCCACAACATTTTTCAGGCCGTCTTCTGTCCTTCGCCATCGAGAAGGACCCCACAGCAATCGCCGAGAAGCGCTGCAACCAATTTCCCACCTACCTCTCGACTTCGCTCTTAGTTACTCTCGTCGTGCATTACTCAGACAATCTGGTTCGAGCTGCGTACCGTGCGCAAACGCTGAGGACTAACTGCACTCGACCGGGACTAACAGAGGGGCGCGGGGAGCAAAAGCAGCGAGAGGCGCGCGGGAGCAACAGTGCGGGAGCAAAAGACGCGGGGACAAGATGGCGGCGTCTGCTGCATCGCCGATGGCCAGCGTTAGCGACGCACTTACTGTTTCGGAACGCAGGGAGGTATCCACAGACAATCGTAGCATCAAAAATTGCAGGAGGGGCCATGTTTAAGGGTTGGAGCTCACTTTATAACGATCGTAGCCTCTGTTCCAGCACGTCGTGGAAGTCAGCGCTGACTCGAGCGCCGCCATTGTTGATGCACTGGCCATGCGGCTTTTGACCGTTGTCCTGGCGTCCTTCCCTTTGCATGCTTCGAAACGTGCTTTGAAAGCGTTTATATTTTCTTTTTGGTTTAACTGGGATGAAAATAGCCGCATAGAACGTTTTAAAAACGTTTCCAAAGACAGAAAAAAGGTTCATTCTGTGTTTATTTTTCATTTTGTATTCTACTTGTTTTTGTTTTTTTTTTCGCAAGAGACGATGCGGTTGCCACGGAGACGCGCATGCGCATAGTGGGGAAGCTATGTGGGGAAGCGAGAACATGGCTCCTGGGAGCCTATGGGGACGCTGTTTTATAGACTGTCACAAATAATTACTGTGTACCGTTACTTCTTAGTAAGAGATACACTCCTTGGAAAGTTTAGCAACAATATTGGAGAACAATATTAGTGCGAAAGCAGCACCGTATTTGTAACATCGCTCACGGTTGACATGGTCACTGACAAAACGACTCCTTTCATTTGATCAGTATAAAAGGCGCATGGGTAGCTTTCGGTGTTGGCGACTGAATGAGCGTGGGACAATAAAGAAAACAAAATTGAATTAGTGCGTCATTGTGTGTGTGCTATGCGTGTGTCATCTGTGTTCTAACCTAACTTCAGGCTGCACTAGGTTCATCGCAATAATGCGGCCATAGGACATCGACTCAAGTTCTGAGGACAATGTTGTTGTTGTTGCTGGCGATGTAGTTTAAAGAATGCTTGGGAGAAGAGCGTGAAGGATCGGGCGAGCGTGATTGGTCCTCCATGGATAACTTAGTAGAGCCCCTACATGGGGCCCACGTTGGGCCCGTGCTCACATTGAGTGAGCCGCACATGGCACTCGTGTTCACTACGTGCCCGGACTCTTGTACCTGACGCCACATACTCAGCTCAGCTAAATAATGCTACTCGTAAGCCCCGATGCCAAGACCACGTAATCACACAAACAAACAGATCGAACATGAGACAAAATGGCGGCGAAGCACAGGTTGGAGCTTAGCACTGGGAACGGGAGATAGCTCTTCCCGGGCTTCGGAGCAAATAGGGCTGTATAGCTCCCAATGGAGTTCCTGTCTAGGCTCCCTACGGGAGCCGGAGTCGTGAGTTCAGCCATCTCGAAATTCTAAGTTACGCGGGAATGTCACTCCTCGCGCGTGTAGGAGCCGTGCTCCGTCGATTGCAGCCGGTCACGTGACGAATTTCGGCGAACAGCGGCGCCGCGCGCGCCGCCGCGCATAGAGAACAGGGAAGGAGTAGAAGGAGGCAAAAGTAGGGGCAACATACACCAGGGCGCGTGCAACGTCGGCAAAGTGACTTTCCCGCATGGCGCGGGATTCTTTGCTCCTCACGTGTTCGATCTCGGCGAATAGCGGCGCGGCAGCACGTGGGAAACAGACACGCGACTCTGGCTCCCGTAGGGAAGGCAGTACGGGAGCTTTAGCTCCCAAGTTTGCGCAGGGTCTCTGGCGAGCAAAATCGAATATTTCTCGGGTGCTTTTCGGTTGCGCGTCATTGCGCGTTTTCACGTTACTCGCGGACGCTAAGCTGGCAGAATTTCATTGGCAAATGAACAAGTTGGGGAAAAAAAAAACGACAACAAAAAGCTAAAAAAGCACGCTTATCGTGATTGTAATGCAATTAAATGCAAATATATACAAGCGAGCTGGACAGGAATGACGATAATAATCCCTGGAGAAGGGGAACAAAGGGTACAAAGGACAAACACAAATAAATCTCCAAACACAGCTAAGTGACTCCCTAGGTGACTGGTGCGCGACCGAAAAAATCCGCCTGGAGATTTGTGTTTGTCCTTTGTTCCCCTTCTCCAGGGATAATTATCGTCACTCTTATCGTCTTGATAGGACAGCGCCGACTGCATTTTTTATTTTGTTTACTTCAACCTTTTTAAGTTCTTTCATATGCTTTCTTTGCGCGCGTGAACAAAAGTTGACACACCCTTCTAAAGGATTGTGGCTCATGCATGATCGAAGGTTGCACCGGCGCTTTATGCTCGATGCAAGCATTACATGGGTGTCTTAAAAGGTACGTGCAATGAAATGTTTGCAGTTGTTTCTTTGTTGAGATGTGGTCTATGTTGTGCCGGCAGCACAGAAACACTAGCCTAAACCAGTGTTTCTGGGCTGCCGGCAGAAAAAGTAAAAGAAGCCAAATTTATTAATTTTATATAATTAATTAAAATAATTTCAAAAATGCGTCTGGTACCGGTCTGTGAAGCTCCGCTGGAATACCGCCACGTCATGAGTTCTAAGAAGCAGCACCAGTTTGCGGCAGTATGGCTCGCTCGCGGAGTTACTTAGTCCTATGAAATTTTGCGGAGGACGCCAACGACTTTGCTAAAGCTTCCAACGTGCTTCCGCAACGCGCATTCAACACTATCAAGATTGCCGACCTTTACAGACGTTACGTAAGAGGTTAATCTGAGTATGAAGAGACCTCTGCCAGGCCACCCATACCACTCCGTTTCCATGGGTCATGTTAACGGATTCCCAAAGAATTCACCAATATATCTTCCTGTATTTGTTTCTCCGCAGGAACGACGTTGCAATTGCGAAATTTGGTGGCAACGATTTAACGTAGATCCACACTGAGCAGGTGTAAAATCCGGTTATTGTCAAGCTACAAGGGGCTTAACCAAAGTAGGGTTTACCGGGAGTATGATTGCTCGTTGTCTTTTTGTAAATTTGGGATTTAACGTGTGTAATCTTACTTTTGAGTATCAATACTTTTTCTCGTAGCTTCTTGCCCACGAACTACGAGTTGGCGCAGCGAACTGTTCTCGTGTCACAGCGCGAGTCAACTGACTGGATATTGGTTTTCCGGGTTTGTTCCAGGTTTGTTCGCAATCCAGTGGGCATTTGTTAAAACGGTTCACCTTTCTCGACGTTCGTTCCCGCTATCAAAGCGACAGAAAAACTCCAGATGCAAGTTTGCAGGTGGAGGGTTGCTCCCAACGCCGTACGAAGCGGGCCTCGATAGCAGTCTCGGAAACCTGGACGAAATTTTCCCTTCTCCGCCCCTTCTCAACGCCGATACTCTTTTTCCCGCTCTCAATTTTTGCGGAGCGAGCGGTGCTCCGACCACTGGCTGCTACGCCATTAACAGTCATTAAGAGAGCGAGCACGACTGACAAATCCCAGCAGGGGGTCTCCGGGCTGCGTGCAGCGCAGCCGCAATTAGTCTGTCTCAAAAACCGAGCCCGTCATTAATTTCGCGGACAATGAGCGGAATTACCAGGATCATGTAAGCGATGACCTCCCTTCCCCGGGGCGCCCTCTCGCGGCCACCGGCGCGCGCTGCACTCGTCGCCGAGGCTGGCGTGCCTCGTGTTTGTTTCCCCTCTTCCGGCGACGTCACATCTACTGCATGCACACGCAAAACATGTGCATCAACCTCGGAATCATACACCATTCCAATATTTACAAGTCCTCAGCCCAGTGTGCGACCTCCTCAGCCCAGCACATCCATATATGTTCGTCACTTCGGAAAGCGAGCGAATTACGCACCATACGCACGAACACTAAAAATAAAACCGGCCGTCAGCTCTTTTTTTTTTTTAAAGGTTTACATTGCATTTTATTTGAAGTGCCAGTTCAGCAGGAAGTACAAGAGCGAGCTCTGGGTTTTCAGCGTCCCTGCCGAGCACACACGCACGTATACAGTGCAAGCATCGTTCAGGGTTGCGTTCCCCGTTTGTAGCTCCTGCACCGTTCGCACTTAAAGGGAAACTGCAGCGGTTCTGTAATTGAAGGAAAAACACTTAAATTGTCTTCATCTCGCCTCCAGGATCACAAATATAGAGATTTTTTTTTAATTTGGTGCACGGACGCTGCAGAAAGTCATTTTTAAAGTACCGCTGTAGCCCCTCCTTCCCGGAGCGTGATGTCCTATCCAGAGATTCCGGAACCTCCCCTCTGGCGCATCTCCAGTGCTTACCAAAGCTGTGCACGCGCACTCTTGCTATTTTCCAAAAAGGTCATGCAGAAAAAGACGTCACGATTTCTGCCAGCGCGTTGGAAAAAATTGGTAAACACTTGCGATACCTGAAAGGTAAAACACCGCGTCAGCTCAGGTGTGACGTCGGAGCGGCCACGGTGTCATTTCGGAGCATATAGACTGAATAAAAGGTAAAGGTCCAAGCGCGCACCATAGTGTCAGCAGAGGCCGTGTCGTATTAAACCGAGTAACACACCGGACGAAAACTCCATAACGCTTAGGAACCAATGGGGGTGTATTAAGTAGAGAGAATTTCGTGAACCTGCTAAACAATTTTATTGGACAGCAAACTACGACTACCTTCTGGTAATTGAAGAACACTGGAAGAGTCACGCCCCCAAGTTTGAAATCCAGGGAACGACGAAACGGCATGTGTATGCATAAACCGTTTCCTTGTCATTGTTGTGGCTGCCTGAGCGTCTTAGAGAATTGTATTGGACACAAACTAATACCGCCTTGAGGTCACGGAAGTACACTTCATAATATCGCTCGCTAAAGTTTCAAGCGTGTAGATCAACCTAATTTCACGCCCGGGTGTTTCGCCGGCTAAACATCCACCTAACGTTATTGGTTTTATAGCCCGAGAACCTTCCGGGCATAATTAGCGAAAATGTTTTGTTCTTATTGTTTGCATATTCAGCAGATTCATGTATAGGTTTCTATAGGTTCCGTCATTGGGTCACGTGACGTCTGAATGTCACGTGACGTTATAGTGTCACGTGACGTCATGACATTACGTGACTCACGGTGTCACCCGACGCCATTAGGTCCCGTGGCGTCACTGTGCAACCTGACTTGATATGCCATTGTCACATCATGGTGTCAGCCGACGCTAGGTGACAGGTGACGTGACGCGCGGTGTGACGTAAGTGGCGTGACGTCAATGTTGAATCTTTTGGCGGAGTGCCGGAGATGGCCCGCGTCGATACGGATTGCGGTCGTCGGCGCGAAACCGTCCAAGTGTCCTACTAACTGCTATCGCAATAATAAACCTGGCAAGCTCGCAATGCGCCGAGCGAGAGAGGGAGATGAGGGGACCAGAGAGCGCGGCGACGTCAGAACGGCCGAGCTCTGATTGGAAAGCTTAGTGGGTAGACCTAAAGCTATCTGCCTTTGTCTCCACTGCACTTGCAGAATGCGTTTGAATACGAAAGCCAAACGCCAGACGCCGGAATGGCGTGTTCTCAACGACACATAACAATTTAATCAAAATTAAAAAAAAAAAAAAATTGCGCCGCTTTTCAAAAATTTTAAGAAAATTTTTTTTTTAAATATTTATTGCATGGACGTGTACGAGACCAGTTATTCGATTAAAGAGTGGCGATTATTCGGGTTAAAAGTATTAATCCACACCCAGCTATAGTCGCAAGCTTTGCCGCATTGAGCGAGGTCACGCGGTGCAACAAGCACTGGACGCTTCACGAGCTTCACGACGCCGAAGGAGTGTGTTTCCCTCGGTGTTATTGAAACGCTCTCGCAGCGCAAGTGAAGGTGGAAAAGGCTGTGTTTTCACTCAGAGGTCCAGCTTTTTCTACTCGCAAGACATCCGTGACAGCTGAGCTGATAACAAACATGTCAGTCCAAAGAAACAAAAAGTACAAGACGCAGAAAAATGTATACCCACCGGGCAATGAAGTTTGGTTTAACAGGTGGCGCCATCTTATGGGGAACTTTTGCAACTCTGAGACAACCTGTGGCCGCGATCATTGGGCCTTATCTTGAGCTCAAATGTCCGAGCTCCTTTCCGAACTGTGATGCAGAACTCGTGTCCAGTCGCTCGGTGACTAGGCCTTCCCAAAGTTGCCCCTTTTGGCCACCAGCCACGGGGACTAGCTGTCGACCGAGGCGCCTCCTATTCACTGCCCTGGGGCAATAGGAGCAGGGCGCGGCAGCACCGAATGAAGTCTCCCGATTGACTACCTCACAATGAACTTGCAAGGTGAACTGGCAAGGACGGAAAACAAAGAAGGAAACACCTTGCGTCACTTGCATAGAACTGCGACGTCGGGCACCACAGCTTCCCCTTAGGCTCTTGTTTTTTTTTGTTTTGCAGCACGAGCGACGTAAAAACCGCGATATGGCAAGTAAAATCGAACCATGTGTATCAGGAAAGCCCTCCTTACATCGAAAACCCTTTTTACTGACTTACTTGATTTAAGCGTCCCAAAACGCAGAGCTGACATCATGTGTTATCGTATTTCCCTAATAAGAACGAGATTAAAAATCCCAACTCGCCCAGGCATCGCAAAAAAAAAAAAAAGGAACTGTTTGCTTAAAAAAAAAAAAAGAACTGATGATGCTTGCGGTTTTTGATTACGTGTTAATAGGCAAACGGGCTACGCATGACAGGAATGTTGAGTTTCTTAATCGCTCGGAGCGCGTATTTGGAGTTTTCGCCGCAAATCTAGAAACACTCAAAGCTCTTTAGTTTCCCTTTAATATGTAATTCACCCCAAACAGCATTCTGAATTCCAGTACTTAATTTTTTCAACGCTCCTCAACGCCCTCTAAAACATTCAATAGCACCCACAGTGTTCCAAATTGCACCAAGCTGCGCGAGACAGTTTGGTGGCGCCGCGTTTGTGCCTGAAGCATGCCAGGCACATTTTAACCAGATTCGAATATTAACGCGAGTACCTAGGAAGTACTCAAATACCAACGAAATAAGAAATTTGCATATAATGCAGCTTCTCAACTGCATGCTACTGCCCATTCGTGAAGTTCGCCGTAGTAGTTAATTAATCGCTACGATATAAAAGCACCCTGTCCGCAACGTTGTTCTTCTTTGTAGTTTCGTCGTATTCAGTGTCTCTGCTTTTTCATCTACCTTGATTTTTAGTGGTCGTTGTATCCACCGCTGTACTGAGCGACACACCGACAAGCCCCCTCTAAATATAAAGCGTCGGCATATTGTTAATATCTATTTTGTTTACACTTCCCTCGCAAGGGATAAGCTGAATAAGATTCGAATCGATTGCACCACATTAACAGCTTTCAAATGTAACAAATAACACACAATATCGCAAACGTCTGGTAAACACCTCCGGAATTTATTTTCTGATTCTAATGAAACTTCCCCTGCACTGCTTCACTGAATTCCTGGCGGCATTTCCAGGTTTGCAGATAATGCTATCGTACTGCAAGTGCATACTTCCAGGGCACTGTAAATACGGCTGGTATGTACACTGCAATGTAACGACCACCGAAGAACTCTTTGTCGGCGAGCGATGTTTTACCTGGGAATATATTCCAAGCCCCTGTAAAGACTCGATCGCACTATAAAGACAAGACACAAATCAGGTAACGGCACCGTATACAATAGATTAGTAGCAGCAGTTTTGAACAAATATTTGGGCTGGACTGTGGAGACGTGATTATCAAGGCGGTTCAAGTCTGAACTAGTTTTGGGAATGAACGAATGTTGGAACGAGATAGAACTTCACATTAGTATGCCTTATCTGGAAGGTGGTCGAGACGGAAAGAAACGTAGAAAGGTCAGTGTAAAAAGATATTGACTGAATGATAGGTTAGCTTTAAAGATGTTGTGAAAGAGACACGGTCGCGACATTTTGCGACGCAAAGCAAGGCTCGGCAATGACAGGTCGGATGTCATGGCAGCGACACTTGTAGTGCGATGATAGTTACTGAAGATCAACCAGAAGGATGATTTTTCGCGGCCTCTAATATGTTCATTAAGTTTAAAAGGCTCTGATCCCAGATAGACGATGAATAGTCAGCTTTGAGCGAACAAGCTTCTCCCAAGTTAACTTCCAACTTAACGAGAGAAAAAAAATTGTTTGAGTTACTTGAGTTTTGAATCACATATGCAACAAATGTTTTTCATAAAATGCAACATGTTATCTGAACACCCAGGCACATGTGCGATGACACGTAGAGTAGGAGGTATAGTTAAGATAAGAACAGGGAGCAGTCATATCATTACGGGATGCTCTTATCACCTTGCATTTAGTCCTGTCAAGCTTAATCTCTAATGACTCGCACCAACGAAGAAAACAATCAATCTTGGCCTAGAGCTTAAAACACCAGAGGTATCATTAATTTCACGGCGAAGAACACAATTGTCCGCAAAAAGGTTAATTGAACATTAATCGAGTCACAAATGAAAATTAGAAGAAAAAACAACAACACAGGAATGGACCTAGCACGGAACCTTGATGTACTCCAGAGGTCGCAGGAGTAATCTGAGAGGAAATTGTCATTGGTTATAAAGAATTCAATTTTTAGTAAGAAAACATTCTATACGATCCATGGCGTCAACGTTAACCTTAAAATAACTAGGTTAAGTTGGTTTAAGTTAATATCCACACGGCGGTTGCACGACAGATGGGGCGAAAAAGATTGGCATTTCTGTTGACTTTTATGAATACAGACTAGTGTTGGATACTATAAATTACATTGTTTGAAACTGCACATAAACGTCCGATTTAATTGAAACTGCATGGTGTTTCCGAGAGTTATTAGGGCGTAACAAAATCGTATAAATAAAGCAATCAACTCATAGCGATGAAACTTTTCACAAATATGTCTTTAGGTAGAGCATGTATTTTACCCGTCATTTTTGAGTGTAGGTTCCAGACATTTGAAATTAAGCAAAAAAAAAAAAAAAGGCCTTTTTCTACTTATGCACAGGGAAGAAAATGGCGAAGACCGTTTGGTTTACGCTGCTACTCACACATTGCACAAAATGAAGCAAAAAGCGTGAAAGCTTATTTGAGATGAATACTCGAAAGGAGATACGAATATCCAAACGTGTGTGGTACCATCCTTCAGTGTGAACGTCTCAGATACGTCTTTTTTTTTCTTCGTTTTTTTCGTGTGTTTTTTTTTGTACATAGGGAACAACGGGATTCTTTAGACTTCAAATACCTTTTTCTTGTGAAACCTGCATTTAAACAATTTTAGTACGATAAATGCATCACCTAAAGACACCTTTGTGAAAAGGAATCGTCTGGCTTCAGTCCTCACCCCTGCCAGTTTCGATCAGGATGAGCATCGTACTGGCGTGAGGTCATGTATCACTACTGCGTGATGCACGTTAAAGACCTCAGGTTTGCAGTGATACTGCACTGGCTCAATTTCGCTTCCACAGCGTAAACCAGTGTCCCCGCTCCCTCAAAGGCAGACCAACCTTACGCTGTAGAAACACAAACGTCAAATTTGGGTATATTTGGTTCAATGATCTCTGTTGATTAGATAATTTTTATGATTTTTTTTCCGCCCCAATAACGCTGTAAAGCGCCGTGCTGGAGAGTCAACCCTCTTCAATTCGTATAGATTACGTGTCTCGACATATGTGAAGCCTATGTCATCGTTTGATTTATGAACTCCAAAAAATATCCCAGCACTTTTTTCATATATGATTGCTTAGTTGTTGTTATATTTCATTACCTTAATTCTTGCTAAGTTGAATAATGCTGTGCTCGTATGCACTCATGTACTTTTTCTTTTTTAATCCTCTTATATTGTCGCACATTTTTTGTAATATTGTCCTGGTGTCATCTCTGAAATTGTTAGTTTTTCCCTTGGTTTTCTTTTTGGATTACTTGTTGTGCCGCTGCTGCTATATGTAAAAAAAGGGGGGGGGGGAGCAAGCCCCGTCAAGCTGCATGATGCAGCTTTTTTTCTCGGTCTCCCTCCGTCATTCGTGTTTTTGACGGAAAATAAACATTATTATTATTATTATATTTATTATTATTATTATTATTAATATTATTATTATGATTTGAGCTAATTTCGTTCCTACGCACCACCTGCCAAAATCGTCACATGAGATTGGCATTGTTTCTAAATAAATACATCTAAGAAAATGCTTCCCCTTAGGCGGATGCCCCAGGTGAACGTAGCTAGGGCATCAGCCTAGGAGGAAACATGTTCTTAAATTTATTTATTTGAACATATAGAAGTAGTTGCGAAGCAAGCTTTTCACACCTAACTACTACTTACAGCTGCGTCGTGCTCTGTACAAATTTTTCTCGGTGGCCCTACATAGTCCGTCACGTGATCTTAAAATATCTGCTTTCGTCTATTAAAAAAAAGAAACATTTGATAAAGATGGTGGTGTAGAGAGGTGGTGTATTTAAAACCTCTATGTATACTAACGAGAATGATCCCTTAAAAAAGAGAAGAAATCAAATACGGGCAGATTGTAAGACATACCTCCGTAGTGCATCGCTTAAAACACATCTAATATAATTAATATTTATAGCATGCAGTAGAAGCTCCGCCTTCAGGTCGTGTTCGTTGCCTTGTGCAGGGCTCGCATGTTGGGTTAAACGTATCAATCCAAACACACACACACACACACACACACACACACACACACACACACACACACACACACACACACACACACACACACACACACACACACACACACACACACACACACACATACACACACACACACACAACAGAATGTTAGTGGTGCACTAGGCATACGAGAAAACGGGGAACAGACGCTGCAGCTTTTCTGATTCACAAAGTGGTTGTTGTAGCAACAACAGCGACACGGAGGACCGTCCTTTGGCGACCCGAAGGAGGTCCTTTCCTCGGCTTTGTGCTGGCCGGGGACCGGCAATTTGCATGCGGCTCGTCCTTCTCAATGGGACTGCCTCGCTTCGCGCAGACAGAAGCCAGCAGCACGGAGAACACAGTCGAACACGCACGCGCATAATGGGCGACGAAGCCAAGATGGCGTCGAGACGTGACAATGGCGCCCAAACGGAGCCTTTACGACAATGGCCGCCCGTTCTTATAGAGCCGCATTTGACTCTATAATTTCAGAGTGGAGGAAACGACTGCGAGAACGAAGGGCGACACAGCACCACGGAGCACGGGATGATGACGGACAAAAGAACTCGTGTTTGGCGTATTTTCACTATGGCGTCTGCAACGGTGATGCAAGGGCTGTTTATGCCGGGGCACGAACTGCATCACTGCCCCTGTAGCTCTTGGCCTCCACTGGCTAGCGGTCGGTCACTGCTACGATCGCGGCTGCCCCCCCCCCCCTGTTTCCCCCAGGCATACGAAGGACAAAATATTCGCAACGACGTTATGGAATATTCTACCATTCTGGTCAAGCGATCATTACGTTGGTGCACCTTGCTACAAATGTCAGGAAAGGAGGCCCAAGAGGCAGCTGACATCGTTGATATGGTCGCTTTTTCCCCGTTTCTACGGATATTAAAGCATATTAATCGTAGCTTGTAACGTACTTATATGTTTTACATCTCGTACTCTCCGAGCCCGCATGCGTTACACAGAAAGGGAGTGGTTATTGAAAAATAAATCGTGGGCGACCTTCTTGAATTTTGTGGCTTTTCTAATGGCAGCACGGGAAATGAGGCTGTTAAAATTGTGCATAGTTTTCGGTAAAGTAAAAACCGATGTAAGTACCACGTGCCGGCACACCAACTCTGAACTAATGATGGTGCGGGATAACAAGTATTGTGCGCGAACAAACAACTGATACTTGAGAATGGCGCTAGAACAATAAACATTATCGAAGAGACATAGAGGAAGATGTTTGCGATATAACTCAATGTCAGGTCATCGAGTAAGCTATGATAGAGTTAAGAAAATAACTTGAAAAAATTAAGCGGGCGGCGCCCTTCTGAATTTATTAGAGAATATTTGATGGTGGTTAGGCCCATTGCATATAAAATCCTGAATAGATCTAGCATATCCAAATTTAAGCCTCACTTTATTCGGTGAATGGTTAAAAAAAGCGGAGATGCTCCGGTCGATCGCGAGCTTTCTGTCTTAACGCTTTGTCGTAAGCGTCGCCAGGCTTTTGTGTCGCGAGCGTCATTGCACCTGTCATCGTACCTTAAGTGTAACTGCAATGCAATCAACCTTATCATTCCGACTTCCTTCACAACGTAGAAGCATATTTCTTCTCTGCTTGTTTCGTAAAGGCCCGTTCACACTCTTGCGACTTCTTAAAACTGGGTTCGCCTTAAAACCTTTTACAACCAGAGGACACACACTGGCGCCATCTATTGGGTAGCAGTGTAAACTCTGGCAGTCCGGCATATTTTCTATTTTTCTCGCGCATTATCCTTTCTTTCTTGGCTCGAAAAACTTTTGTCAACATTATAAACGAGCCTTTCTAATAGGTATTACGCACATTTGACCTCGGAAATCCCGTAAAACCTTCGCTCTCGTGAAATGCAGTTCCAGGGTCACCGCATAGATGGCGCCAGAATGCCAGTGTGTTCCCTCGTCCTAAGAAATTTTAAGAAGTTTTAACAGATCTCGTCTTTCTCGGTCGTACTCGGTTGCAAGAGTGTGAACGGGCCGTAAGAGATATCCTGACAATTCGATTTTTAATGAAAGGGTACTAACAACACCTCCTTACTTTTCAGCACGAATCGATCGCCGTCATAAAGTTGGCACCCCACCCTGTCGCACAAAACATTTTTGTAAGTAATTCATTCCCAAGACTTCATGAATGTGGAATCTCCTTCTCCGAGCAATCACCGATATTTCCGTTAACGAACACTTCCAAACTGCCGTTACTAAGCCATATTTGTGGAGAGTACCTAATACTGGATATTTTTTAATATGTTTTGTTGTGTTTTACTTATGTAACTCTCTCCCATCTCTAATGAAATTGGCCCTGAGGGTAATGAAATAAATAAATAGAAACAACGAGCGCGTGGTGGAGGCCGAGTTTCTGCTCGGTTCTTAACCCGACCACGAGGCTTCAGGTAATTGTATTTCCAATGGAACAGATATGATCCAAGCGACAGATATTGGCCATGCACAGTCAAGAAAATATGCGCCAGGGTCAGTGTCCTCGGAGAAGCCAGTAAACACGCGTACTGCGTGCTTTTAGATAACATTAAGCTTAGTTCACTACCCGACTGGAGCACCAAGAACAAACGTCGTCTAGGACACAGTGAAGCATAGCAGAGTCACCCTGGCTAGAATTAACACAACAGCCAATACCATAAATTACAAACAACAAAGACCGCCCAACAGCTACTTCCCCCGGGGACCTAAAACCTGGTCCATACATTTCCATTTGACTGCGCTCAATGGCCCCCTCGGTGGCTCCGAGGAAAAGCCCCGGCTTACGGATCATCAGGTGGCGGTTTCAAATCTCGGCCGAGGTGCCCGCAACCTGACAGAGGCGAATTGCGGAGAAGGCGCATGCACGTGTAACCTACATTTCGGTGGCACGTCAAAAGATCCCCAGGTGTTCGAAATGAATCCTCAGACCTTTGCTGGAGCCCGCCAGGTAAGCCCTTCGTTCCGGCGTAAAACCCCTGATTTGCCTTGCGACGGTGCTCAAGTGCGTTGCGCTTTCCTCGAACCGCTTATCACGACACAAGACGCTACTGGCGCCATCTCTCAGGTTAACCTGGAACTTCGCATTACTAAATTGGAGTTTTTCGTTTTTTTTTCTACTTTTGAAATTAAATGCACGCACAGTCAACGAGAGACAGGAGCTTAAAACTAGGGCTGAACGTCGATTAAAAAAGTTAACCAGTTGATTCGGCACCTTTTAATCGATAAATGAATTGATCAATTGGACTCGTTCGTTTCCATGCATAATATATTCAGAACGTAAAAATTATACATATATATATATTTTTTATTTTTTGCCTTTGCTGAATATGCGATAAACGGCGCAATATGCAATTTAGATTATGAATCAACCTCGATACGATGTGTCGTTGAGAACAGTTAAAAAACATTCACACTGTTTGATTGTTCATAATAACATTTGCGACGCTAAACAAACACTCGCACGGCGTTGAAGTCGCACGTACACGTCAACTTGCACTTGACTGGAGTTACAAATCTCGCCCCTACATTTTACGTTAGTTTAAAATTTCATATAACTGTTTGCCCTTCATACAGGTGTACCCGTTGACGTCTGCGTGACGAAAGCGTTGAACTTTTACTTTCTTTCGGTTCGCCAGAATTTTAACGATTAACCGGTTAAACCATTAATCGCTATTAAAGCATTAATGGAATAATCGGTAGGTTAACCGATCAATCGCCCAGCACTACAAGTAGTAGAACCTAGTTAGAATTAGTTCCAAGCCCACAGGGAAAGCTGGATGCGTAACATTTTTTTAAATATATATGATATATATATATATATATATATGCAGTTTTTTTTTCGGAATTCATATGTCTGAAAGCTGAAATTTTACGCGGACTATCTACAGGCGCGGGACTATGCAGGAATTTTGTTTTTTTCAAGATCGCTCGGTAAGATGAGACGTCACGAATTTTGTGAATGAAAGTCTCTGTTGATAACGGTTTATATACTTAGTGAGCTAAGAGAACAGGCGTTTTTCAAGGTGTAATGTCTGTATAAGAAGATTTTCGTGCAGACTCTAGGTGCTGACTTTCGTCCGGAAAACACGCTACAGGCAACGCAAGTATTTATATTTGATTTGGGCTGACTTGTGGACATTTCTTCCAAACATCGTAAACTGTGGAACTGCGAGAAAATTAAACTAAACAATACCTAAACTCCCCCCCCCCACAAAAAAAAAATAAAAAAATAAAAAGAGTAAAACATTTCTGTTTTCATTATATGGACATGTTCAATTGCCATGGCGGCAATGTCAGCTACTGCAACGTTTATATTCCCAAATGAAATGACCAAGGCGCCCGCGTGTTAACAGTCGGATATCCATTTGGCGGTGTTGTGCTCCGTTTCCCCACCACTCTTGGTGGGTGGGGAAACGACGGAAGGACAGGACAACACGAAAGGCTGTCGAGCAGGCAGGGTCAGGCCAAGCCACGAACCGAAAAGGGGCGGCTTCGGGCAGGAACATGAAGCGACGGGGGTGTCTCGAGCATAAACTCTGCTTACTTAAGGTATTTAAGGAAGTCAATACAACTTCGAACATCACCATCTCGCAGCGGCTTGCTAATTCTTTTAAAGGGACACTTTTCGCCACAACCAAAGTAGGGAGTTTTGGCAGCAAACTTGACAGCAAATGGCAGCGAAGTGTCAGTTCGAGTTCGGACCGTCCAAGCACCGCCCCTAGCCCTTCGTTGCACACATACACGCAGCTCACACGACGGCATCGCAGACGACGCATTCCCGCCCGGGGGTTATAGAGGGGGAGGGGGAAAGGAGCGATGCCACTATACAAAGGCCTTTCATAACAACGGGTTCGAATTTCAGCCGAAGTTGCCGCAATTTGACGGAAGGTTACTCCGCAGAAGACGTCGTGTAACGAAGGGTTCGATGGCAAGTCAACAGATTTTCAGAATGTCGAGACTAACCGCGAGTCCTTCGCCGGAAAGTGCCAGATGCCCTTCGCTTGTCTGGCACTTGAACCGTAAAGTGTACTTCACCTGCTGTGAGACGCCGCCCGTCTCTCCAGACAGCGAGGAAACAATGGGGCGCGCGAACGGCCGAGATGTCACCAACCTGCAAAGGACGGAGGCGCATGCAAGCGCCCAGTGTGCGGAGTGTTGTTGCAAGGGACGTGAGCTTTGTAACCGTCTCGGCCGAAGGAGTCGGGAGAGCAGCGTGGCGATTTAGCTGGCGCCGCGCGAACGATCACGGAGAAGAGACGGGCCGCCGGGCGGTCAAGGAGAGACGGCAGGGAAAGGAGATAAAGGCCCGTCCCCCCTCGAGCACATCGGCCGTAATTCCAGCTGGCGGGACACGGCGGTCGCGCGTAGAAGAATGCGCCACGCGCTCGGCAAGAGGGCAGGCGCGGGAAATGAAGCGACTTGACCTTGGCGGCGGTGGCCCCCCAGCAGCGGCTAGCCAATGGCGTCACGGGCATAATGCCCGTCCTTCTCCAAATGAGGACCGGCCAATCGTCGAGTGACCCCCCCCCCCCTCCCGGCCCCTCGCCAAGGGGGGCCCCTCCGCTGAGCCCCTCCGTCGCGCTCAGGTCCCTCGATCACGACTCTCGCTTCCATCTCCACACCTGCGCGTGGGGAAGAGCCCGAGTGTGCTTTGGCGCGAAGCGGCTGTTGTTTGTTGCTTGCGTCTGTCCCTCGAGCTACGTGCGTTCTCCGCAGTGAGGCAGTGCCAGCGTCTCAACTTCCGTGCCGTCGCCTGGCTAGGCATTTTTCCTTTCCGTGCAGAGTTGAGAACCCGCCCTCTGTATCCACCGAGTTTCATTCTAAACGATGAACACAGGGGGCACAACCTATGAAATGCATCGGTAAAATACAAGGGGGAGATTACCCGGCCGAAAGCTGTGGACAGACTGCACGCACCTTAGAAAAACGAAAAAAAAAGGTAGATTATGAGGGCCACAGTCCGGCGCTGTTATTTTCCAAAACCCCTCAAGTTACACATTAGTTCGGGCCCCAGAGAGTGCGCAGAGACCTGTACGGATTCGTCGCAGACGCTACTGGTCTTCCTTGCACACGTTGCGCCGTTTACACTGCCTCCGTGAGAGTTATGGCACCAAAGGACGTGGCAGTATACACGTTGTATACAGCCGACATTGCTCACCGGCAGGATAAAGGTTTTTGGCGACCATGGCAATCTTCCAGAGCATGGCTTCCGCACAGTCATGCGCTCTTGCGCGATGGTGACGCCGAAGCGCGACCGAAATGTCGGCCTATCTCACATCCCTGTGAGCAGAATTCTCTGCTCTTTTTGCCAGGTGGATCGACGCCTTGATCAGCTCAAGAAACGAGACACTGCGACGAAAACTACGAGGGAATGAACGAACTCGATGTGCGAAATGGAGCTTGACCCCGGCTTTTGCGGGAGAGAGCCGCCCACTCGTCCAGAGCTGTCCGGAGGGATCGACGTTCCGGGACGCTAGTCGAGGACGTGGTAACGGCTGGATTTCCGCGGCTTCCAACACGCGTGTTCTTCGCTCTTGTTGCGCATCAAGCGGGACTCAAGGAGTGGCGTAAAATGGAAAGGCGGGGAAACGGGCACCGTGTTCGAATCCTGTCCTCGCAAATAACACTTTTCCTAGAGTGCTGCGGATTGCGGGCCCTTCGAGTGTGTGCTCAATTCGTGCTCAACATAACGGCACGAGCTCCCGCTAGTAACGCACACAACGCCACTCAATGAACAGTCCCTTTTATTGCTGGGAACGAGCACAGCATACTTGGGTAAATTACTTCGGAAGTTAAAATTAATTACAATTAGAACTACTTTGCTCTAAAAGAAGTTAAATTACAAATTGAATTACTAGCGCATAAAAGTGAGCAATCACTATTATGCATTAGTTCTATGCATACTTTCAAAAAGTAATGCAATTGCTTCGCAATTACTTTGTAAGCCATCCGATTCCAACGATGTTAATCTGGTGATCGTTTTTCGCACGTAAATATTTTTCTCAATTAATCATTTGACCATTTAGGATAAAGTAAAATATTGTATTTTGCATTCATCACAATTTGTGCCATTGTTTTACCAATTTCATTAATGGTATGATATAGGTAGTGTTCAGCGGCGGCCATAGTTGAGTCTGAATCCGTTGCTGGAGAGCGGGAACTTACAATAGGCTTCCACAGCGCTTCCGTAATGTGCATTACATTCCGCCATGATTGAATACATGGACAACAAGCTCAAATGTGGCTCCCAGTGAATACCTTCAATGGGAGCTGAGTTTTGAGTATGATACGAGTCAGTTGTTTATTTTGCAATAGCACCAAGGTTGTTAGTGGTCTCTTTATCGTGGCCATTTAGAGTAAATGATCGGGAGTGTTAGTACATATAAGCATTGAAAGCATCTTATACAGTTATGTCTGGTTAACAGGGACCCCGTTAATACGAATATCCCGCAATGTACCTACCATTTCCGGCTATGAGCTGGGTAAATGCATGCCTTTTTGCCTCGTTCTTATGGACAACTCAGATTACAGACGCCCTCTCGTGAGAACGGAGGTGTCCATATTAACGAGACCGTCGCTGCAGAGACAAGAACTCTGCATTATTCAACAAATCGCCGACATGAGTCGTGATGTAAGATATTCAATGTACGCACCATGCACAATAAGGTTGTCTCTATTATTTCCCTCCATCCTGACAATGAACGGCGCCCTCGCTTGATGTGAAGCATCTTCTCTGCTCCGTAACATGTGATGGAGTTTTGACCGTCGCTCAGCTGTGCACCGGCCGGCGCCCTGACGCAGTATTGGCGCTTTCAATGACTCACGATTTGGCAAAATGACAATGAGGCTATTTTCACTTCACGGTGACTTTAAGAATGAAATGACAAAGTTGACAAAATCACGAAAAAAGTAGTTGCAATTGTAATTCAAATCTGCCGATTGAAAAGGCTAAAATTAATTAACTTAAAACTGCATTTACTCGTAGTCAAAAATAAGAGTAATGCAATTCAATAACTGTAATTTAATTACTACCCAAGTATCGCGCAGACAAAGGTCGTCGGACAAAATTCGCCGCATTGACAACATATATTTCTCCATAGAGTCCTGCCTTTAATGGGACACGGACAGAGGTATTCATGCTAGCCGAGGTTTCTATTTCAACACGACTTACGAGAGCCCAACTACTGCACAGAAGAGCACAATTTGCGGCGGGTTTGAGGCGCACTCACTCTCTTTTCTATGGTCACGTGCCGTTCAAACTAGCGTACCAAATATGTTCGAAGTCGTGGGTCATCTGAGGCACACATTTAATATTAAACAAAATATATAGAAATATGACATACCTACTGTTTTTGCTTCCAAGAAACTGCAAATACGTTGATTGAACAAAACAATTAACGTTGCAAATATCACATTAAAAAAATAATTGGGGTGTGTGTATGTTCATACAGCCTAGAACTTAGTCTGCCTCAACGGGCGACTTGTCCCCAGCTGTAGATGAGAAATTTAGCCAGTGCAGTACAACCGCTAGTTCAACGTGCACCACGCAGTAGTGATACACGACCGCACGTCCATATACGATGCTCATCCAGATCGAAACGGGCAGAGGTGGGGATTGAACCCGGGATCACTGGGTTCTGCCGAATATCACATCAAAGTACATGTACTACGTCATTCTCAATATGGCGACGTACCGCGGGATGGACGACGCGATGGCGGCTGCATGACGGACCAACGTTGCGACGGACGTGGGACCGCTACTTCGGAACTGTCGTTCGCGGTACCGGTCAATCGATCTTCGAGTGTAGAACAACGAGCAGAAGGGATATACGCGCGAAACAATCGCACCACAACGGTGAACGCAACGTCGGCGGCGTCGTGTGCTTCACACGCCAAAAAAAACAAAATAGCAAAAAAAAAAAGACTGAGTACGGAGCGATAGCTTACGTGACTTCCGGCAACTCTCCCCTCCTCCTCGTTGCGACAGTCGGCCATGGGTCTCCGATGCTTATATTTCGGTTTAAGGAGTAGTTGATTTTTTGTAAAACTTTATTAAACATGTACTTGACTCTGCAGCAAAATATTGATTGGGTAGTGTCCTGACACTTACTAAATCGCCTGATAAAAAAATTGTTTTGGGGTGTCAGTGTTTATTTTACGGGCAAACTTCTACGCGATTGACTTTCGTCTTACCCGCGAAGGTCGGCTTTCTGGCAAACAATTTTCAAGACAATTGCTGTGTGCCCTCATGTGTTATTCCTTTCCATTCGTCAAGAAAGTCTTCCACCTCGTTCTCAAGTCATATACGAGGCGTGGCAGAGAAGTAATATAACTAATTTTTAACCATATTTTTATGGATTAAGGCTGTCTCTTTTGCAGTAATTTTCTTGGACAGCTACGTATACCGATGGAGGTGCTGTTTCCTTCCAGTGTTGGAAGGCTTCTGCTGGAATGCGTTTCAACTCGACGGTTACGCTCTTTTGGATGTTGAACAAAGTATCAAAAGGGCGTCTTCTCAAGTGGTTTTGGAGCCACGGAGAATAGAAAGAAGTCAGAGGACTGAGATCCGGTGGAGAGAGGGGCTGAGGAATCGCAGTATAGTACATCTTTCTGCCAAAAAAGCCAAACATGCAGTGAGTGAGATTACCGTGTGACATGGGGCGTTGTCGTGGTGCCGCATCAAATTGCACGCAATCCTTGGTCGTACACGTGCCACTCTCTTCGCGATCCTTTCAAGGAATTCCCGATAAAAAGTATAATTGACAGTTTGTCCTTATGCACAAAGCCTTTCTAGACTTTGTGCTAAACTATAAAAAAATGGTCTTA
The DNA here is from genome assembly GCA_037355805.1 of Ixodes ricinus. Lineage (NCBI taxonomy): Eukaryota > Metazoa > Arthropoda > Arachnida > Ixodida > Ixodidae > Ixodes > Ixodes ricinus. Next base: position 85,754 of record JAZHYW010017229.1, read on the forward strand.
CGTTTTAATTTTGGATTTGCTTATTATACTTTTCTTAGGGCCAGGAGAGTTTGCAATGTACCACTCCCGACTTGGGCGTTTTGCCCCAGGGACGTACTCTATGAAATTCACGATTCTTCTCCTATGATCACGTGACTGAAGAATTGTACGCCCTCTCGAGGTGGTTGAGATGATCGAGACACACATCCTTTCGATTGCTCTTCCGCTAAGTAGCGATATTCTTTTCAGAGTATCTTGGCGCACACTTTTCTCAAGCCCAAATTCTGCGTTAATATTGGATGGGTTCTAAACCGATCCAAAAGTAACTCCCTACTACTCATTCTTGACGTCGATCGAGGGTCTGACCTGATATCTGTCCTCGCTCTTTCCACATTGTTGTCTTTGAGGCTTGAACGTCTTCCGCATAGAGCTCGTCTTCCACTTTTTCTCGGTCTTCTAGGAAAGCCTCGTGCCACCGGCTTGGATAGGGCATGTTCTTCGTAAGACTTTTATCATAGGTCGCAACTAGCGGATAGGCAACGTTTTCGAAGCTTTTGACGCCAGAACGTTGTTCAAGATTGCACAATTCTTTCGCAACGTAGCAACACCAGCGGGTTCAAACGTATACCCGATTTACGGGAGCTGTTATAACTTACCGGTCATGCGAAGAGGAAGGGAGCAGCCTTGTCGGTTCGGGCAGTGTTCTTAGTCTCATTCTTTTAGCCACTGAGCTTGTTCTCTGGTCCTTGATACATACATACTATCGTGGACATTAAATATTTTTTTCTACCATTTTAGGACACGGATAGAGTTTGGGTTCCTGACACATGTGTCCATTTTGCCAGTCGTAGGGCCGAACACGTTTCTTTAAATCGTGCCTACATCGCGTCACAGCTCGTACGAAACATTAAGGGTGCGATACCTCCCTCCACCTCCACCCGTCTTTCCGTCGCACCTTCAATGGCTGACCAACGTCTGCCTGCTTGCTCGTTTTCAAGAACTATACCTGTACGGGGCGGCGTACTCCGACGTTCGACGGGACTCTTCGAAAGCATCCAAATCCGGCGACCCTTCGTAACCCTTCTCCTGAATCGGAGCCCCGCAACGTCCTTCGGCGAGCCCCGGGAGGGAGGCCGTCGACTGCGTGGCAATCCCGGCCGATCCAACTAAAGAGGCCGGTAAGTTGGGGCCCTGCTGAGCCGGCGCCGACCGCGCTCGGCCGTCCGGGTGATCTATGGGGCGCTCGATAAGAGCTGGGGGTCTCCATCAATTTGTCGCCTCCTCCGATCGGCCGCTGGGGAGCCCCTGGAAGACGCCGCGCGGGGCAGCCTCCCTCGCGCGTCCTCTCGGCCGCTGTCAGCGCTGTCATTTGCCGCCGTAATCGGCCCGGACGGCCGACGACGCTCTCCCCGAGGGCCGACGGCAAGCTCGTCGGGTGGCCCGCGCTGCTCGCGCGCTTCGGCGCCCCATGTTGTTGACACACGGCGACGGGTATCGCGTTGCTCGCTGCTCTCAGCCGCCGACGATGTATGTTTGATGCTTTATCGTGCCTGACAATGTCGTGCCGCTGTCGCTAGTTGGTGCTTTTTCTTTTTTTTGAAAAAATTCAGATCGCTTAGTACACGACGTGTCCGGACTGCTTTATTCGAATAACGCAAATTTTACGGAGGGAAGAAAATTAAACTTGCAGTTTCGGAGGGCAATCGGGACTCGAGTCTTCAGGGGCACCAGAGTGCAGAAACCTTCGTTAAAGAATTTATTTCTTTGAAGCTAATGCGGTCACTGTGAGCCATCTTCGCAGGCATTTGCCTTATCTATAGGTACGGTTTACAATCGCGCGTTATTTCTTAATTAACGCAACAAGAGCTGTCCTCTTTTTGAGCTGTGCCCAATGCAGTCCAGCTAAATGTTATTTCTATGATTTGTTGGTACTATATACTTCACCGTGCAATTGATTATACACATGCTCGTAAATTAATTTCTTTCGATGAACTAACTAATCCAAAACTATGACTCCTGGTCCTCATAACCCCAAATAAGTGTTAGATTACATTTTCTGTCCAGAACTTAAGTATCTGTCGCGAAATTCGGCAGACTTTTTTGTTAGTTTAATTTTTTCGTATTCGCACATGTTTGTACCTCGCTTGCGGGCGGGCAGGTGAGATACGTAACCCTCATTTGGAGCTTTTAATGCTTTGGGGGACCTCCATGGTACCAGATTTACATTTGGGTCCTTGAGCTTTCTTTTGTTGTGAACGCTTCGCCGAAGGTCGCCTGAGCTTTGCGCGTATTTGCTTTATCTTTCCGCGTTCTAGTCACTGACTTGACGCAAGTAGGGACTACCAGCTGCTTGACCATGAACGTTCCCCTTGGGTCAAATTTGGGGGTTTTACTTGCCTAACCAACGACGAGCATCTAACACGGCCCAGCGGAGGACTGAGGATTAATTTCGACCTCCTGGGGATCTTTTGACGTGCAACCGAAAGTTCGGTTACACGGCGCCTGCTCCGCAATAAACCTCCGTCAGATTGCGGGCACCTCGGCCGGAAATTCGAACCCGCCACCTGGGGATCTGTAGGCCGGCGTTTTGCCTCAAAGCCGCCGAGGCGGCTAACGTTCCCCTTGGGAAGGTTACTGATTCTTGTAGGGAGGCCGTAGGGCTTACGTAAACGACAGTTTTTCGTGGGAAGAGGGCAGCAGGGGGATCGGTGGCCGAGTGGGCCCAAAAAAGGCTGTCCAAACAGGACACTTCAGGAATCATGAGGCGACACAACTCCGTCACATGAAGTGGAAGTGTAAGTCCGGCAGTTCGTTTTCTGTTTGGACACCACCAGGCAAACATCATGACTTTCCTTCTCGCCTCCTCCGCTTTCCTGTCACTTCGGTGCTCATCAGACTTGACCTCACACGCCAGCAGCCAATGGTGTGCCTGTTGGCTGTCCATATGTTCTGCCGCGCCCTCGTATCCTTCGAGGCAGTGACAGACGGGCCTATAATCCCACTCCCACGACTGCCTCTGTTTCTCTTCTCCTAACCTAGATCGCCAACAACAACAACCACAACCTTGTATCCTTACCTTTCCCGTTTTTCGAGACTTGAATAGCAGCGGAGGCCTAAAGCGATTGATCGACGGCCAACAGAGCGCGTGAGTGGCTGTACGGACCCACCTGATGAGCATGCCAAGGCCCCCGTGAAGGACGCAAGCGAACTTTGACGGAAAGAACCATTCCCTCCGGCAAAAAGTAAAAAAAAAAAGAATTGGACAGCTGATTGCCACACGACATATGACGGAGTTGTGTCGCCTCACGATTTCTGAAGTATCCTGTTTGGATACCCCTTAAAGCGTCTCAGCTTGGAGCGTGGAGCGCAAGTTTGCGCTTCAGAACCTCCTGAGTTCGATCACCTCCCCCTGCCGGTTTCGTCCTGGATGAGTTTCGTACCGGCACGTCTTCGTGTGATCACTACGGCGTGGTGTACGTTTAAAGGACCCAAATGAGCGGTTGTACTGCGCTGGCTAGATTTCTCATCTACAGCTGACGCGTTGAGGCGTATACAACCTCAAGGCTGTCTAAACATACAACCAACACAATTTGGAAGAGGGCAGCGACACCTCGGATGCGTCGGGAGTCTGCTGGTCGGCTCGACCGTCGTTCATGTCCTGTGAGTTTTTGAATAATTAATTACCGAGTGCTGAGGCCCTAGTTTTGCCGTTTCGGCGTGTGGCCCGTGTGCGGCGTTTGCCCTTAGTGGCGTGTTTGCCTGCGTGTGTTTCGTTTCCCCATTTTGGAATTCCTCGTACGTGCGTGAGTGTCGTGTTGCGTCGGCTCGCCGAGCAGCCAGTCGACGACTTCGGACTGGGCCAATTCGGCATCACACTTCGGTTTCCAATGCTTCGACAACTTCGGACTCCAAGATGACTGCAGCAGACAAATAAGACTTTCGCTTTTGTTTCTTCGAATTCTTTTTAAGGCGACCGGCGAATCGCTTCCTTCCCGGCCGCATTTGGTGCTTAAGCGGTAGCGAGCGGTTTAGGTTAGCTTTTGTTTTGTTTGACGGACTGTTACTAACTTAATGTTAGTAGGTTGCGGGTTATATACCCTTTTGTTTAGGTTTGGTTCTTGTTCCTCGTGGCCGCGCTGCCCGAAGGTACGTCTCAGTTTTACTTTTCAAGTCGATCGCTCTTTAGCGTTCTGTTTCTCGAGTGCGTTTGTGTCACCGTGCGCGGCTTTTTATCGCCGAGTAACTTTGCCTTTTCGTTTTCTACATCTACCTATCATCGCCTTCCTCCCTTGATTTCACACCAGGGATGGACTTATCGCCTGTCACCGGTCGGAACCTCGCTTTTTCTAATCTTTTTAAGTAATTTATCGTTTTACAGAGCAGTTAATATTTCATTTTTAATAATTTTTCACAATATGTGACTGATATTTTTGGAGCGATGAAATTCAACCGGCAAGTTTTGTTTGGGGGCTGAAATGTGGGACGCCTGATTTTAGTCTCAAGAAATCGACAATTCCTTACTCTCTACATAAAAAAAAAGAATATGGTTGGTATACAAAGAAGATTCCATTAAAAGAAATCGTCGCTCTGAGCAGTTTTTTGCTGACAGGAATCAAACCAAAAATAAAATTAAAACCGTCACTCGATCGAGTGATGGTTTACGTGGCTCTAACTCAGCCATGCCTTGCCTGACAGGAATGTCCTGAAGCAAGCAGGACGCTGGAGCGAAACAAGGAGCCTGGTCAGCTCCGTCAGAAATCCATCAGCTACCTCGAGTAGGCTGTATGGCTTTTGACAAGCGTTGACAGGCACCAAGCTATCCGATGCTTCTATGCTCTGCACTGTTGTGGCCAACAGCTGCGACATCATGTACCCGACTGATGGTTCGAAGCATAAAGGCTTAATAATAACAACAGCGTTACAGGCGCTCCCAATTTTAACTTTGCCATCATGTAAGATTTCCATGATTTCCCACTGCTGGCTATCACATTTTCTATCGTTAGAGTTTTAACTGACAGCAATACAGTCGCGGAGCACCATACAGGTTCAGTTAACTTTAACCATAAAGCTTTATTTGCCGCTGGCCTCAAGACAGAAAAAAGTATCAGTGTCACGTCGTCCCGCACTAAGAGGAATAAAGGGAGCAGTTCCAATAGACCAGTTGCAAAAATCCCCAATGCGCCACGCACGCAAACCGTGCAAACATTTACGGAACGTGCAGTAGGCTCCTTCTTGAAAGTTGACATCACAGCCGTGCGCTTCCCTGGCCCGCTCACCTCTGTCCCCTGCTATACAGTCCCTTCTATGCACCCACTTCCAACAATTCCTTTCGGTGTCGGGGAGGGCGTGACACATTTTTTGACAGGTCCACTCAGTTCGAGGCCGCCGGGCCTACCCAGGGTGCCGGGATGAGTCAGGCCTCGGCCTTCAACACGCGGTGAAGTTCTAAGACGGCACCGAACACCCAGGTATGGGTATTCTCGGACTCGCGTCCCATGCCCATCCAATCCCCTTGGGAGAACCAAAAGACAGCGTGATTTTAGCGCCCTTATCCTAATATTTCGTGGCTAATCACATAATTCTAGTCCTCCTTCCCAATGCAGTCGCCCTTCCCCCCTCCCCCTTTCATATAGCAGGATGCCATTTTGATACCATCCTGCAATTGAATACGTAAGTGCTCTGAAACTTCTATTGTACATTAAACAGGAGTTGGAAATTACGGTCATCAGAAGTGATGCATCACGCTAACGGACGAGACAGTGTAGGTGAAACCACATTTAACCGCACGTCCAAAGCCTTCGCATACTACAGAGATTTCTCTCACTTTGTACGGGGATTAAAAAAAAAAAAAAGTGACGTGATTTTCCGATTGAAAAACAAAACAAAAACAAAGGTGTCGCGGTAGGTTCATGTTGTGTCTGCGTTGGCGCCGAACTGTTATGTGTCGGTTCGCGCCTCGGGAGCGGGGGCGAAGGTGTCGTGTCTCCGTTCTCGCAGGCGTGCTGCGTTCCAGCGCGCGCTTGGCGGATCACCGCACCGAACAAACACCACCGAGCAAGCTCGTCGCTAGACAAACACGCAGTCGACGCTTCGTTCTGCTGTCCGGAGTCAGGTGCACCCATGTACTCGTAGTGGTAAATAAATACAACCGTTCGTATATTCTATCACCGATTTTTCATGGAAAATACAACCAATTTCAGCGCAACCTGGAGGATACAAATAATGTTGGCACTCCGCATACTGCATGTCGCATCTGAGATATATCGCACGGATGTTCCTACAGGGGCAAGTTGGCCTGCCACATAATGTGACCATAGCTGTCTCACAGTTGCAGAGAGGAACTGCAACGGACTTAGTGTGCGAGTGCACGTCCTATACTGCACCATCAGAGAAACTGGCGGCAAGTTGGTGCACTTGTGCAGTGAGGCGTGCACGAGTTCACGTCATGCCATAGAACTCCATTATGTACATAGCGAAATCATTCTCCACCTGCCGTCGAGTTACGGTGCGTGCAGAGTAGGGGACCACCTAATCTAGCATGCTTGTAACGAGAACAAGAGGAATAAGCAAACCAAGTACCGCGACCATCCGCAGAATGGACGACCCTCCAACTACCGGGACCAAGATGTTGTTCCGAATCCCTATCTTCGTGACGCCAAAGCGAGGGAGGGCGCTGACGCACATCAGACTGGTAGAACATTCCGTAACGCCGGCCAGAACTTGGTTAGGCGCTGATGAGCAAGAAAACAGCCAACCCAAAGCGGAGAGGAATTCGAGGGTCCCGGCTGGTCGGCCAACTTCCCGTCGGCGACCACTTAGGCCCAAACCGTCTCCTCGGACCAGATAGTGTCGGGACACCGCAAGCTTAGAAAGAAACAACAAAGTGGACGAGAAAGTGAGCGCCAGAGGTTCCTGGGGAATAGACCCGCAGATAATAGCTGCCGTGTACCTTTCTCCCGAGGCAGCCGAGATAACGGGCCGTCGTAAATCATCCGCATGCAACGTGCCCGGCACTTCCTTCCTCCCGTGTTTTTCTCATTCTTTGCACTCGCCGACGTGTGCACGCGCATCTGTTTTCACGTAACCATTACCTTTCATGCGCAACGTTTACGAAGCGGAAACATGAAGCTATCCCGGGATGCAATGACAGATGGAACGAATGATTGCTGTCGACCCGTTCTATATATTTTTTATTTAAGTTTTATTTTTTGGGAAACATTTCCGATTTATGGTCACCTGTTGCTATGTTTTATACACATAAAAACAGCTTGATAGTCCAACCAAACCAAGTTTTCATTTTCTCCTGGAAAACCCGGGACTATCTTGGGTAAATTTTGGGACAACTTGCGACAAGTTGTACCACTAACACACCTTGCACAGCGAGCGCTAAATGTCATATTAGAGTCATTAAAGAAAAACAGTCGTAGTAAAAGGAAGAAAAGGCCCCGTGAAAAATGCTTACCTTACCTTGAGTCTTGGCACACTATCCTGACCACACGAGATTAATTTTATCTTGAAGTTGACAGATTTAAAGAGTCATAAAAAAACAAAGGCAAACATGTCAAGATGAGAAAAACAAAAGCAATTTCAGATAAGTTCGACAATCGAATAGAGCAGGGATGCCTATTGGAGTGCTTTTATTTCTTTATTTTTTTTACTCCGCGAATAATTTAGGTTATGTCAGAGTTCTAAAATGAAGATGTAATGTCCGAACCCTGTCTAGTGCACCATTAGGAAACGATTGTTTAACGGCACACTTGAAATGCATTTACGTAGACTCGCTATAGCTAGTCAATTGTTCATTGCGCATGCATTTTATGCAACAATGTTTGCCCTTACACTAAAAAAAACAATAAAAACAACAACAACAACAACAACATTACGCACATTATTTGCAGTGGTCTTTCCAAGGTGCCGTCATGTGTATCACTTAATTGCCGAAAAAAAAGGAAAGCTTTGATGAATATTAAGCGACCTCGTTGTTTTATGACTTCTATTCCTTTCTTCGCAGTTATCAAATTTATTACTTTGAACATCTCATAATCAAAAGCAAAATAATCTATTATCCCCTGCTGAATAAAGGTGCGTTCACACTTGTGAGTCGTAGCAGTCGCGTGACAACTTTCTGGACGCTGAATGTCAGTCACGATCACAAAGCGACCTATTTTCAGCATCCAGGCATCCCTCGCACTAGATATTTTAGCCTCCAAAGTCAGGGCATGTCACCTCGCATTTTCTTCACACCAGGCATTTTGTTTACCTTTTTATCAATACTGCCTATCTCACAAGAAGATTCACACAGTGAAATAAAACAAATTCACAAATAACAATGACATACCCTGGAACATCACCCGAACGACCATTAAAGACATATAATACATCAACAGTTAAAGCCAGACACGCGACAGACATAACGAACGACCTGATCAAGCGGATCACAAGAAAACCCGTTCCCTCCTCCTACATTCATAAAAAAAAAGAAACACATTAAAACATTGATTACGATACGTATAAATTGGACTATGGAGAACATCTACCTTTGTGTTCTGGCTTAGCCCCGAGCAAATGTTGCAAAAGTATTCAGATGAACTAACGAACAATTTTATGTCATAAATTCAGCCGGCGGACTAGGTTTTTTTCCGTCAGTGAATATGCTAACTCTTTGAACTGGTCGAGTTATCGAACTAGAAGTGTTTAATATGGTCCTGAAATATTTATTTCGAACCCAGACTAAATTTGTGAAGTTTGGTTCGTAAAATGGTCCAACAAATTGTTGTGTGTATGTTTATACAGCCGGAAGTTATTCTGCCTCAGTGGGCGTCTGGTGTCTCAGCTGTAGATAAGCAATTTAGCCAGTGCGGCACAACCGCTAACCTCGGGGTCTTTAACGTGCAACACGCAGTAGTGATACACGACCGCACGCCGGTACGATGCTCCTCCAGATCGAAACGGGCAGGGGTGGGGATTGTACCCAGGATCCTGGGTTCTGCAGCGCGAGCTTTCGCTCCACGTGCTCCGAGCTGGTGTGCGCTAGACCACTCAGCCACCGATCCCCCCGTAAAATGGTCCCAAATAGCGTTACCAACGCGCATCACAGGCCGAATAAACGTTTTATAAGCTAGTAACCTATAATGCCTGGTGTAAAGTATTTTTGAAGTGTTTTTTTTTTAAATGGCGTAATTCGCGAAGAGCATTAGGTAATATAGGCAGTGTGCCCATCTCAGAAAAAGGGGCGCGTCGCAATGCTAAATAAAGTTAAAAAAGAAAAAGAAAAAAAAAAGGCCTAAATGTTGTGTGTATGTTTTTTATTAGGACGCTTAGGACGCGAGAGAGAGAGAGAGAGAGAAACGTCTTTAATATGGAGAAGAGGATCGCCTGCCTTGGCCGAGTAGGTCTTAAGCAGGAGGGATAGGGTTATTTGGGTTGGGGGGGGGGTATGAAGATGAATATGGTGAGGTTATATGAGGGTATGTGTCCCCGATTTTCTGATGTAATCCATCAGGGAGTCGAGGAGCGCTTTGCGGTGTTGTGGCGAGCCTCTGGGTCGGGCCCATTCGTCTAGCGTCCTCGGTCGGTCTTCCTCACGGAGGACTTCGAGGGCTTTTTGTCTGTGTCTATGTAGACCTTTGCAGTTCCAAAGAAGGTGTTGGAGTGTCGCCATGTTGTTCCCCGTGCAGGTCTTGCACTTTGCTTCTTCTGGTTCCAGCAAGCCAAAGCTCGCCAGTTTCGCTGGAGTGCACGCCGTCTTGGTCCTGATACGACGGACCCGGACGGCAGCCCATCGGCTGTAGCCGGCTGGTATCTCGTCTTCTTGTGACGGTAGTAGGCCCCTGAGGTAGGCCTTCCTCGCCTGCCTGGCGAGTTCGGCCTGCTCCTCTGGATCTACCGTCTCGTGCCTGCCGGATGGAGAGGTCGGGCCAAGCGTGGAGCTATAATGTGCTGCCTCCACTGCGGCCCTGTGTGCCCTCTCGTTCCCGGCTATTCCACTGTGTCCAGGAAGCCACGTTATGTATAGCTCGGTGCCCCTTTCTCGAAGCTCCGTCGCCATCTTTTTTATCTTTTTAGTCGTGCGGCCTTTGGGCCTGCTGCATCTGGTCGCGATGATCGCCTCCTGAGAATCCGTAAAAATTCTGGCTTTACTTGCCGTCACTGAGATGCTCAGGATGTCTTCGATCGCCGCAAGAATCGCCCTCAGCTCGGCTTCTTTGACGGATGTGCCCTCCGGTAGCGCTTCGGCCCACCCCTTGCTCCTTCTTGGGTCGTGCCATGCTGCTGCTGAGGCTCCCTCGGTTCTTGCTGCGTCGGTATAGCGTATCTCGTCGCCCCTTCCATGTTCCTCGCACCAAGCTGCATGTAGTCTAGCAGCTTTTGCTCTCTTTCCTTCGTTTAGGGCTTTAGGAAGTGGCCGATGGTCTGTGACTGCCTCATCTTGCCACGGTGGAAGGGGCTCTTCAAGGGGGGCTTGTTCCCTATGTCGTACCCCAAATCCTCTAGAAGTCGACGACCTTGCCTGGTCCGCTCCAGTCGTTGAAATTGAGCGATGTTCTGTACCTCGGCTCTGTCCTCAATACGGCTCATCTGAGCTTCTTGCCTCAGCTCTTCGAGTGGCGTGAAGTTGGGAAGGCCTGTGATCACCCTCATGGATCGGTGATTCAATCTTTCTAGCTTCTTCCACTGCCCGCGGGTGAGATTTAGCCAGTTGCAGCTATATAGAGCTCTCGACGTGAGCAGGGCTTCCGCCAGGATGCGAAGAGCCTTCTCGTCGGCGCCCCATGACTTGTTGGTTGTTTTTCTAATGAGCTTCAAGCCCTGAACCCAGTGTTTCTCTATCTCTGGGAGCCATTTCGTACTTCTCGCCGTTTCCTCGAAGGTGACTCCGAGGATTTTGATTTGTTGTTTTCTGCCAATCTCTTGCCCATTTATCTCGAGTCGTATCGAGTTAGCGATTCCTTTCCGATGGTCTCGAGGCCTGGCTACTACCATGTATTGCGTCTTCTCAGGGGACGCTTCCATTCCGAACTCCTTGAGATACTCCAGGACTTGTTCTATGCCGCGTTGCATCGTCCATTCCTGCTCACCTAAGGATCCGCCGCGGGTCCAGAGCGTCACGTCGTCAGCGTAGATGGTGAAACCTAGTCCTTCAATCGTACGAAGTCTTGTCGGAAGACCTGCCATCACCATGTTGAAGAGGATCGGCGATATCACCGCCCCCTGCGGTACTCCTCTGCAGTTCGCTGTCCGGGGACCTTTGGTGTCTCCTATTTTCACCTGGAAGTTTCTATTGCATAGAAAGTCCTCTATGAAATTCAGTGCCTTGCCTCGAATGCCGCATGCCTTGGCTCCTCTAGCGACAGCCCAATGAGGGACAGCGTCAAAAGCCTTTCGGATGTCGAGAGCAACGACAAGTCGCGGATCTTGCTTATTCCTGTCGGCCATAACCTCTTCGTAGAGAAGTTTGAGGCTGTCATGGGTACCCATTGCCTCCCGAAAGCCCGTCTGTCTGGGATCTAGGCACTCGTGCTTCTCCAAGTACCACTGAATCCTCCTGAGTACAATCTTCTCCATCGTCTTTCCGACGTTAGATGTCAGGGAAACCGGCCGCAGATTTTCAATTCGATCAAGTGGCTTGCCGGGCTTGGGTATCGGAGTCACCCAGGACAGCTTCCAATCCTCCGGCAACTTCCCCGATTCCCAGACCTGATTATATTTGTCCAGGAGTCTTTTCGTGGCTTCTTCCGGAAGATTTCTGAGTGCTTGATAAGTGACCCCATCCGGGCCGGGGGCGCTGTTGGTCTTTGTTGTGAAGAGCGCGTCTATGAGTTCTCCCATGCCAAGCTGATCTTCCATCCCAGCTTCTAGGGGCATGTCCAAGTCCTCGGCCGTTGCTCTGAGGGTCGTCGGTGCTCCGTCCTGGGGGAAAAAAGTTCACCGGCCTTGATTGCCAACTCCTCCTCGCTTATGTTTAGCTTAAGGGCGAGGTTCTGTGCCGCATTTCTTTTCCTGCGCTTCCTTCCGTCGAGGCCCCGGTAAGTTCGCCAGGCCTTTCCAAGCCCGGTGCGCTGGTTGAAAGACTCGCAGTGAGTTCTCCATCTTGTGCGTCCCAGTTCCTTCGTGTACCTGTTGGCCTTCGCCGTTGCATGGTTTAGCTTGATTTTGTTCCGTAGTGTTTTCTTTTTACCGTATCTCTGGAGCGCTTGTAGCCGGCTAGCCCAGAGATTGAGTAGGTGGTTGTCAGGGGTGGGGGTATCGGGCTTCACCAATATCTCCGTCTTGGCTTCTCGGAGTGCCTCGCGTATGCTCATCTCGACGTCTTGACCGTCTTCCGCTTCAAGGAGCTCCCTGAAACGGTCCCATTTTACCACCGGTCTCTTTTCCTTACAGCCTGTCCCTTGGCCATGTCTGAGCTTCATTTCCAGGGGGAAGTGATCGCTGCCGAGGCTATCTCTCCATGGCGTCCATTCAAGGTCGAGACATCTTGAGGCCCAAGAGAGGTCCGGGGTAGAGTCCTTTTGCCTCCACTGCTTGGCTAACCTAGTCTTGACGCCGGGTGCGTTGAGCAGCTCGAGGCCCACGGTATTCATGGCTTCAAGAATATCTTTGCCCCTCCTCGTGTTGGTCGTATATCCCCAATACCTGTGTGGTGAATTAAAGTCTCCTGCTACAATGATGGGATCCCCTTCGGCTAGTTTGATCAGCCCTTTGATCCATTGCATCATCTCCCCGTCTAGCGCTTTGGTTCCTGGTCTGAGATAGACAGAGGCCACGGTAATTTTGGTTCGTCCACGCCTGATTCTCGCGGCGACAACTTCTCTGTCAGTTGAGCAGAGGGCTGTCGTATCCAGTTGGGCTTGCGGTATGTGTCGGAGGATACCAACGGCTGCCCAGCCCCTCTTAGTTACAGGGTTCTTCTCCCGAATACTAGGGGCCGTCTCGATGGTAGGGTTCGTGTAGAAGTTGTAACACGGTAGTGTCATGGTCGGGGTCCTTGTTTCTTGGAGTAGCAGCACATCGGGCGGGGGCTGCATCTCAAATCGTAATTTGAGTTCCGCACTTCTGGCCGTAAACGTACAACAATTCCATTGGATGATCCGAGTCAGTTCCGTGGCGATCCGTCTAGCGCTGGTTGCGGAGTTACTTGCCATGCTTCAGCTCGGCAATCTCCCTCCTGAGTTCCCCGATGACCTCGAAAAGTGCCTTGAAACCCATCTTCATTTCGGCTTGTAGCTTGTCGACCTCCTTCTCGGCGTTAAACGTAGATGTTTGTGGCGCTTGTGGTGGTGTCGGATTGGCCCATTCCGGCATCCAGGCAGGCAGGCCTGTCCTGCTTATGTCTCTTGCTGGTTCGGGTTCCCTTGTGCTCGCCGAGGCAGCTGCTGCGTAGCTGTCCCTGGGTTGCGCCTTCGGAGGCTTCAACGCTGGTTTTCTTTTTCCGGAATTTTGCGCTTCGGGCAGGCATTGCTGGTAGCAACGTGCTTGCCTTCACAGTTGTGGCATCTAGGTTCCCGCTGACAGTTCTGCATTTCCTCATCGTGCAGCTGCCCGCAGTGGCCGCACCTTTGCTCCTTCCGGGGGCAAACATCGGTCTTATGGCCAAGCCCGTGGCATTTAAAGCACACGATGGGGCGCGGGAGGTACTCTTTCACGCCTAGAATTGCGTTGGAAAAGATTACTGTCTTGGGGAGTTTGTTACTCTCAAACGTCACTAGTACCACGGTTTTGCTTTTCCCGATCAGTCGTGCGCTGACTATGCGGGACGTCTTACATTTCATGTCTTGCATCAGCGTCTCTGGCGTCTCGTCGCGGTTGTCTCCTGGGAGGTAAATGATGCCTCTAATCTGATCTCTCCCGATGGCCTTGTACGGTCGAATCGCGTACTGATCGCCGCCTTTCTGCACCTCTGTAAGCTGAAGAAGCTTCTCTGCGGTCTTTTCATCTTGCGTAGTAAGTGCAATGGTGTTGGCCCTTGCCTGATACTGGATCTTAAAATCGTCGTCTTTTGTAACTCCCGCCTTCTCAGCGGCGCTCACAATGTCTCGAACCCTGAATGCCATAGCCTCTTCCTTGCACACAGGTTTGAGAACAATGGTCTGTGTCGTCTTTCTATTGTTTCGCGCGTTCTCCATTGGAGCAGCTGTGGCTGTGTTTTCTTCTTTTTCGACCGATGACAGCAATCGTTTGCGCCGGCGTTTCGTCACCGTGCACCATCCGTCGTCCTCGGGATTTGTTGACGGAGGGTCGGTTCCTGGAGGCGTGGCAATTCGTTCGCTCGGAAGAGAGCTCGACGAAATTTCTGGTGTGGTCAGCGCTGGAAACTCCTGAGAAAATTTTGAGCTCACCGCTTCGTTAGTGTTGCTCAGTCTGGCTTTTTGCTGGCGTTCTTCGGCGAGCTGTGCCAAGAAGCACATGAACAGCTTCCCAATTTCATCTCCTGGGATTCCAAGTAGGTCCAGTAGTCCAGGGTCAATTGGAAGGTTGACGGCCGGGTGGCCCTTCGATGACATATTCATAGGCACGTCTTCGGACTTGGAACTCTGTGGCCCAGTCGTTAGGCCTAGCGACGTATCCATCTCATCGGGTTCCGAAGACGTCGGTCGGAGGAGTGCGGAGGGTTCGCGGTGCTCCATTGAACCTTCTTCGATAGTAAAAGACTGGTTCGGGGGCACGAGTACCCCCTAAACCTTGGGAAATACCTTAGAACTGGCAAATATTTGAGAGCTACGAAGAAACTGCAACTGGGTTGCTCGGAGGCTTCTTCT